>CAWUFW010008526.1:600000-878327 GCA_963921515.1 Calotriton arnoldi | reverse complement strand
GTGTGATTCAGATTACGTATTGCTGGGGCTGGTGTTTCAGGGTTTAGGGCAGTACAGTGGTGTTCGGGCATTGTAGGGGGTGGTGCTGGGGCTGGTGTTTCAGGGTTTAGGGCAGTGCAGTGGTGTTCGGGCAGTGTAGGGGGTCGTGCTGGGGCAGGTGTTTCAGGGTTTAGGGCAGTGCAGTGATGTTCGGGCAGTGTAGGGGGTCGTGCTGGGGCTGGTGTTTCAGGGTTTAGGGCAGTGCAGTGGTGTTCGGGCAGTGTAGGGTGTCGTGCTGGGGCTGGTGTTTCAGGGTTTAGGGCAGTGCAGTGGTGTTCGTGCAGTGTAGGGGGTCTTGCTGGGGCTGGTGTTTCAGAGTCTGGGCAATGCAGTGGTGTTCGGGCAGTGTAGGGGTCTTGCTGGGGCTGGTGTTTCAGGGTTTAGGGCAGTGCAGTGGTGTTCGGGCAGTGTAGGGGGTCGTGCTGGGGCTAGTGTTTCAGGGTTTAGGGCAGAGCAATGGTGCTCAGGCAGTGTAGGGGGTTGTGCTGGGGGTGATGTTTCAGGGTTTAGGGCAGTGCAGTGGTGTTAGGGCAGTATAGGGGTCATGCTGGGGGTGGTGTTTCAGGGTTTAGGGCAGTGCAGTGGTGTTCCGGCAGTGTAGGGGGTCGTGCAGGGGTGGTGTTTCAGGGTTTAGGGCAGTGCAGTGGTGCTTGGGCAGTGTAGGGGGTCGTGCTGGGGTGGTGTTTCAGGGTTTAGGGCAGTGCAGTGGTGTTCGGGCAGTGTAGGGGGTCGTGCTGGGGCTGGTGTTTCAGGGTTTAGGGCAGTGCAGTGGTGTTCGGACAGTGTAGGGGGTCGTGCTGGGGGTGGTGTTTCAGGGTTTAGGGCAGTGCAGTGGTGTTCGGGCAGTGTAGGGGGTCTTGCTGGGGGTGGTGTTTCAGGGTTTAGGGCAGTGCAGTGGTGTTCGGGCAGTGTAGGGGGTCTTGCTGGGGCTGGTGTTTCAGGGTTTAGGGCAGTGGTGTTCGGGCAGTGTAGGGGGTCGTGCTGGGGCTGGTGTTTCAGGGTTTTGGGCAGAGCAGTGGTATTCGGGCAGTGTAGGGGGTCGTGCTGGGGGTGGTGTTTCAGGGTTTAGGGCAGTGCAGTGGTGTTCTGGCAGTGTAGGGGTCTTGCTGGGGCTGGTGTTTCAGGGTTTAGGGCAGTGGTGTTCGGGCAGTGTAGGGGGTCTTGCTGGGGGTGATGTTTTAGGGTTTAGGGCAGTGCAGTGGTGTTCGGGCAGTGTAGGGGGTCTTGCTGGGGGTAGTGTTTCAGGGTTTAGGGCGGTGCAGTGGTGTTCGTGCAGTGTAGGGGGTCGTGCTGGGGGTGGTGTTTCAGGGTTTAGGGCAGTGCAGTAGTGTTCGGGAAGTGTAGGGGGTCGTGCAGGGGTGGTGTTTCAGGGTTTAGGGCAGTGCAGTTGTGTTCTGGCAGTGTAGGGGGTCATGCTGGGGGTGGGGTTTCAGGGTTTAGGGTAGTACAGTGGTGTTCGGGCAGTGTAGGGGGTCGTGCAGGGGTGGTGTTTCAGGGTTTAGGGCAGTGCAGTGGTGTTCGGGCAGTGTAGGGGGTCGTGCTGGGGCTGGTGTTTCAGGGTTTAGGGCAGTGCAGTGGTGTTCGGGCAGTGTAGGGGGTCTTGCTAGGGGTGGTGTTTCAGGGTTTAGGGCAGTGGTGTTCGGGCAGTGTAGGGGGTCTTGCTGGGGGTGATGTTTCAGGGTTTAGGGCAGTGCAGTGGTGTTCGGGCAGTGTAGGGGGTCTTGCTGGGGGTAGTGTTTCAGGGTTTAGGGCAGTGCAGTGGTGTTCGTGCAGTATAGGGGGTCGTGCTGGGGATGGTGTTTCTGGGTTTAGGGCAGTGCAGTAGTGTTCGAGCAGTGTAGGGGTTGTGTAGGGGTGGTGTTTCATGGTTTAGGGCAGTGCAGTGGTGTTCGGGCAGTGTAGGGGTCGCGCTGGGGGTGGTGTTTCAGGGTTTAGGGCAGTGCAGTGGTGTTCGGGCAGTGTAGGGGGTCATGCACGGGGTGGTGTTTCAGGGTTTAGGGCAGTGCAGTGGTGTTCGGGCAGTGTAGGGTGTTGTGCTGGGGCTGGTGTTTCAGGGTTCAGGGCAGTGCAGTGGTGTTCAGGCAGTGTAGGGGGTCGTGCTGAGGCTGGTGTTTCACGGTTTAGGGCAGTGCAGTGGTGTTCGGGCAGTGTAGGGGGTCGTGCTGGGGCTGGTGTTTCAGGGTTTAGGGCAGTTCAGTGGTGTTCGGGCAGTGTAGGCGGTCGTGCTGGGGCTGGTGTTTCAGGGTTTAGGGCAGTGCAGTGTTGTTCGGGCAGTGTAGGGGGTCGTGCTGGGGCTGGTGTTTCAGGGTTTAGGGCAGTGCAGTGGTGCTCTGGCAGTGTAGGGGGTCGTGCTGGGGGTGATGTTTCAGGGTTTAGGGTAGTGCAGTGGTGTTCGGGCAGTGTAGGGGGTCGTGCAGGGGCTGGTGTTTCAAGGTTTAGGGCAGTGCAGTGGTGTTCGGGCAGTGTAGGGGGTCGTGCTGGGGCTGGTGTTTCAGGGTTTTGGGCAGAGCAGTGGTGTTCGGGAAGTGTAGGGGGTCATGCTGGGGGTAGTGTTTCAGGGTTTAGGGCAGTGCAGTGGTGTTTGGGCAGAGTAGGGGGTCGTGCTGGGGGTGGTGTTTCAGGGTTTAGGTCAGTGATGTTCGGGCAGTGTAGGGGTCTTGCTGGGGGTGATGTTTCAGGGTTTAGGGCAGTGCAGTGGTGTTCGGGCAGTGTAGGGGGTCGTGAAGGGGTGGTGTTTCAGGGTTTAGGGCAGTGCAGTGGTGTTCGGGCAGTGTAGGGGGTCGTGCTAGGGGTGGTGTTTCAGGATTTAGGGCAGTGCAGTGGTGTTCGGGCAGTGTAGGGGTCATGCAGGGTCTGGTGTTTCAGGGTTTAGGGCAGTGCAGTGGTGTTCGGGCAGTGTAGGGGGTCGTGCTGGGGGTAGTGTTTTAGGGTTTAGGGTAGTGCAGTGGTGCTTGTGTAGTGTAGGGGGTCGTGCTGGGGGTAGTGTTTTAGGGTTTAGGGTAGTGCAGTGGTGTTTGTGTAGTATAGGGGTCATGTTTTAGGGTAGTGCAGTGGTGTTTGGGTAGTGTAGGGGTCGTGCTGGTGGTAGTGTTTTAGGATTTAGGTTAGTGCAGTGGTGTTTGGGTAGTGTAGGGGGTCGTGCTGGGGGTGGTGTTTCAGGGTTTAGGGCAGTGGTGTTCGGGCAGTGTAGGGGGTCTTGCTGGGGGTGATGTTTCAGGGTTTAGGGCAGTGCAGTGGTGTTCGGGCAGTGTAGGGGTCTTGCTGGGGGTAGTGTTTCAGGGTTTAGGGCAGTGCAGTGGTGTTCGTGCAGTATAGAGGGTCGTGCTGGGCATGGTGTTTCTGGGTTTAGGGCAGTGCAGTAGTGTTCGAGCAGTGTAGGGGGTTGTGTAGGGGTGGTGTTTCAGAGTTTAGGGCAGTGCAGTGGTGTTCGGGCAGTGTAGGGGGTCGCGCTGGGGGTGGTGTATCAGGGTTTAGGGCAGTGCAGTGGTGTTCGGGCAGTGTAGGGAGTCATGCACGGGGTGGTGTTTCAGGGTTTAGGGCAGTGCAGTGGTGTTCGGGCAGTGTAGGGTGTGGTGCTGGGGCTGGTGTTTCAGGGTTCAGGGCAGTGCAGTGGTGTTCAGGCAGTGTAGGGGGTCGTGCTGTGGCTGGTGTTTCACGGTTTAGGGCAGTGCAGTGGTGTTCGGGCAGTGTAGGGGGTCGTGCTGGGGCTGGTGTTTCAGGGTTTAGGGCAGTGCAGTGGTGTTCGGGCAGTGTAGGAGGTTGTGCAGGGGCTGGTGTTTCAGGGTTTAGGGCAGTGCAGTAGTGTTCGGGCAGTGTAGGGGGTCGTGCTGGGGCTGGTGTTTCAGGGTTTAGGGCAGTGCAGTGGTGCTCTGGCAGTGTAGGGGGTCGTGCTGGGGGTGATGTTTCAGGGTTTAGGGTAGTGCAGTGGTGTTCGGGCAGTGTAGGGGGTTGTGCAGGGGCTGGTGTTTCAAGGTTTAGGGCAGTGCAGTGGTGTTCGGGCAGTGTAGGGGGTCGTTGCTGGGGCTGGTGTTTCAGGGTTTGGGGCAGAGCAGTGGTGTTCGGGCAGTGTAGGGGGTCATGCTAGGGGTAGTGTTTCAGGGTTTAGGGCAGTGCAGTGGTGTTCGGGCAGTGTAGGGGGTTGTGCTGGGGTGGTGTTTCAGCGTTTAGGTCAGTGGTGTTCGGGCAGTGTAGGGGGTCTTGCTGGGGGTGATGTTTCAGGGTTTAGGGCAGTGCAGTGGTGTTCGGGCAGTGTAGGGGTCTTGCTGGGGGTAGTGTTTCAGGGTTTAGGGCAGTGCAGTGGTGTTCAGGCAGTGTAGGGGGTCATGCTGGGGGTGGTGTTTCAGAGTTTAGGGCAGTGCAGTGGTGTTCGGGCAGTGTAGGGGTCGTGAAGGGGGTGGTGTTTCAGGGTTTAGGGCAGTGCAGTGGTGTTCAGGCAGTGTAGGGGGTCTTGCTGGGGGTAGTGTTTCAGGGTTTAGGGCAGTGCAGTGGTGTTCGGGCAGTGTAGGGGGTCATGCTGGGGGTGGTGTTTCAGAGTTTAGGGCAGTGCAGTGGTGTTCGGGCAGTGTAGGGGGTCGTGAAGGGGTGGTGTTTCAGGGTTTAGGGCAGTGCAGTGGTGTTCGGGCAGTGTAGGGGGTCATGCAGGGGCTGGTGTTTCAGGGTTTAGGGCAGTGCAGTGGTCTTCGGGCAGTGTAGGGGGTCGTGCTGGGGGTAGTGTTTTAGGGTTTAGGGTAGTGCAGTGGTGCTTGTGTAGTGTAGGGGGTCGTGCTGGGGGTAGTGTTTTAGAGTTTAGGGTAGTGCAGTGGTGTTTGTGTAGTGTAGGGGGTCATGTTTTAGGGTAGTGCAGTGGTGTTTGGCTAGTGTAGGGGGTCGTGCTGGGGGTAGTGTTTTAGGATTTAGGTTAGTGCAGTGGTGTTTGGGTAGTGTAGGGGTCGTGCTGGGGGTAGTGTTTTAGGGTTTAGGGTAGTGCAGTGGTGTTTGTGTAGTGTAGGGGGTCGTGCTGGGGGTAGTGTTTTAGGGTTTAGGGTAGTGCAGTGGTGCTTGTGTAGTGTAGGGGGTCGTGCTGGGGGTAGTGTTTTAGGGTTTAGGGTAGTGCAGTGGTGTTTGTGTAGTGTAGGGGGTCATGTTTTAGGGTAGTGCAGTGGTGTTTGGGTAGTGTAGGGGGTCGTGCTGGGGGTAGTGTTTTAGGGTTTAGGATAGTGCAGTGGTGCTTGTGTAGTGTAGGGGTCGTGCTGGGGGTAGTGTTTTAGGGTTTAAGGTAGTGCAGTGGTGTTTTTGTAGTGTAGGGGGTCATGTTTTAAGATGCAATGCTCCAATACCTGACCAGTCTGCACTACATAAAACTGCAAAAAAACTAAAAATAAAAAGTGTTTTGCACACTTTTGTCATTGGGCTATATGTGGGCTACATCTGGGTAATATTTGTGTTACATTTGGGCTCTTTTTTCACTGGTGGCCATCTTGGAAGACTTCTTTGTTATGAAGTTTCCTAATTTCTTCATTTACTGCAGTCTCCTCAGTAGGAAATGCTTTCAGTTTTTTACTTTGATTCCATCAAGAAGGCATTCAGATGTGTCTCACATCTGCCATAAATTCAGAATGTTAGCACTCTAGTTGCTCATTAGATCACTGGAGTAAAGCTACTGCTCACCAGGGAGTTAACTGGTAGTCTGCTGCTGGTATTGAAAGTGATTGTTTCAGTCTGCATGTCAGAATTTTCTAATGAAATAGAAGAGGATTTGAGATCTCACTTAAAACATGCCCTAATTTTTCTTTCTGCAGCACTAACCATAATTTCTATTTCAAAAAGAACCCCTCATTTTGTTCCTTTTTAAATTGAATGTTTTAAGTGTTACCGGTTTATTCCAATCAAGATGGCTTCAGGTGTGCCATACTTTTGTCATAAGTAAGGCTGTTAGCGCTCTAGTTGTTCTTTAGAACACTCTGGGAAGCTGCAGTAGAACACAAAGGCATCAACTGGCAGGCTGCTCCTGTTGAAATATAACAGGAAGATATTTGAGATCACACTTGAAATATGTCCTAATTTTTCTTTCTACAGCACTAACCATAATTTCTATGACAAAATGAACCCCATCATTTTGTTCCTTTTTAAATTAAATGTTTTAAGTGTTACCAGTTTATTCCAATCAAGATGGCTTCAGGTGTGCCATACTTTTGTCATAAGTAAGGCTGTTAGCACTCTAGTTGTTCTTTAGAACACTCTGGGAAGCTGCAGTAGAACACAAAGGCATCAACTGGCAGGCTGCTCCTGTTGAAATATAACAGGAAGATATTTGAGATCACACTTGAAACATGTCCTAATTTTTCTTTCTACAGCACTAACCATAATTTCTATGACAAAATGAACCCCATCATTTTGTTCCTTTTTCAATTAAATTGTTTAAGTGTTACCAGTTTATTCCAATCAAGATGGCTTCAGGTGTGCCATACTTTTGTCATAAGTAAGGCTGTTAGCACTCTAGTTGTTCTTTAGAACACTCTGGGAAGCTGCAGTAGAACACAAAGGAATCAACTGACAGTCTCTGTATTTGTTGGATGTACATGTTTTACTGAGATTGTCAGACTTCATTCTCACATGAGTGAGAAAGATAATGTGAATTTACAGAAAATATGCTCTCATTTTAGCTTCTGGAGCACCTTCCAAACCTCCATGGGACAAGCATGAGAAAATAGTGTTCTCTCAAACATGATTCATGATATCCCAGCAGAAGGTTTTTCACATGGTAAAATCACCTTAGAATACACCACAATTCCTAAAATTAGTATGGTACCATCAACAAATAAATTCTAATGTAACTAAAGCCTGTTATCACCCTTTATAGTTCTCCTTTTGGTGACCCTCAAAATCTTCTATTCACTACAATGCATTTCAATGAGGTACTATCATTTATATTGGTCCCAAGATGGCTGCCAGCAATTCCAGGATGAAGTGCTGACAGCCAATCAGATCTCACGATGACATGTGTGGTTAGGCTCCGCCCAGATATATATGTGACTTTACTTTTGATTTTCTCAGGAACTACTGAACGGATTTACACCATTTAAGCAAAAGGCACGACACTGAACCAAGGGCTACCTCTTTGCCAAATTTGGTGTAATTCCGTTCAGCAGTTCGGGCTGTAGCTGCGACTAAAGGTTCCTATGGAAAAATGAATGGGGAAAACGCGTTTTGGGACCCCCTTTTTCTCAGCCCCGCTTGACGTATCACCCCGAGACTTTCAGGATAGGAGCAGACCGGAGCGCCCCAACAAGTTGGAAACTTTCACGAAGATTCGTCAACCGGCGCCAACGTTATTTCAAATAGAATGTCGCGGATTTCCTATGGATAATAGGTTTTAACTATAACTATCTACTGGCGACCGCCAGTAGATAATATATATATATATATATATATATATAAATATGGTCCCAAATCGGCACACTCAGCAGCGGATGCTCGTGTAGGGCCGAACCAGTGGCCTGGGCTTATCTTGTTTTGTTACAAATTACTCCGCACTCAGGATTCTTAGTTGTTTGATTTATTTCATATGCAGAACCAGTCTGCCTCCACCAACGCGTTTCAGCCTTTCGGCCTTGCTCACGGTTAATTGAGAACATGGCTAAGTAGAGTTTATATACCTCTCCCATTACAAGCCCATTATGTGGCCTTCTGGGAGCTGTAGTGTTACAAATAAAATTGTGTTTATGTCACTTTCAAAAGGTGGCAGTTAACCTTATTTTTTACTTTTTACATATTCATAGAGCATATGCAGGAATATATATATGACATGACAACAGCTTTTGGTAATTTCTTACGTCTCCGGTAACATTTTGGATATCTTTGTCTTTAATGGTCACCATATGTGAGTTGCTGCTTTGGGGTTTGAGGGCATTGTTACATATCTTGTATTAGTTATATATTGAGCATATGTAGCACATATTACATACATTCTGTGTATTGCAATCTCGTGACTAGTACACTGTTTTTCTCTTGGTTCTAATCACAGAATGTATTACTCACAGTCTTGCAGTAGGTGGTACCCTGAGTTAATTTTTATGTACATGATACACCACACATTATTGATTGTCATTGATTACAGTTAGCATTGTTATGGTAACAGTACATTGAGTGACTAATAAATGTGTCTTGTGCACCCTCATGTCCCTTATATCAGTAGCTGTTGCCTCACAATGTGTCTTATATCCATACCGTGTTGGTCCCCTTAAATAATTTCTGACATATTCACCAAGCTGTTGTCATGATCCCATTACGCAGCTGCTACCAGTAGTTTCATAAATGAATGTAAAGTTCCTCGTCATTGTTCAGGCCTTTCGGAGTCTTGGTACAGAGTCTAATGATGTACCGTGACTCAAGCTGTCTTAATTTAAGTTTCCTGTTGCCTCCTCTTTCATTCAATGGGATAGTATCCAATCCAAAAAATTCAATTTTCTTCCAGTCATAATTTTGACACTGTGCCTTTTGTCTTGCCGTCGCATAGCTTAGATCTCTGTTTTTGACTGCTCTTATGTGTTCTAGGATGCGTTTCTTTAACATACATATAGTACTTCCTACGTATTGTAGGCCACATACACAGAAAATCACATATACCACGAATTGGGTAGTACACGTAATTATGTTGTTGATCTTGATTTTCTTTCCTTCTGTATCTAAGATTTCTTTGGTATTAATTGCTATTTTGCAAGCTTTGCATTTGTTGCATTTTGTAAAACCCATTTGTTGGTCTTCGAGCCAGTTTGTTTTGGGTTTGTCTGTGAAGTGGCTTTGTACTAATTGGTCTTGAAGTGATTTGGTTTTCCTGTATGTTACCAAGGGTCGTTTTCCTAGAGAATCTCCAATGTCGGGATCTTGCGCTATTAGATGCTAAAACCATTGTACTGTTTTTGTGATTTTGTAACTTTCTTTACTGTATGTTAGAATGAGTCTTGGCATTTCTTGTTTGTTGGTTTCTGTGCCCTTCTCCGCTTTTTCTTTTTGTGTTACGAAAGTATCTTTTCTTGTTATTTTCTCAATCTTATGCAGTCCTTCTCTTAGGTCTCTGGTTTTGTATCCTCTGCTTTTTAATCTTGCAGCACTCTCTATTATTTTCTCTTTTGAATCATCGTCCTTGGAGCAATTACGCCTCATTCATATGAATTTACCATACGGAATGCTCCGTAGTAATGGTTTCGGATGGAAACTGGTGCCATGCAGGATGCTGTTTGTAGAGGTCTTTTTCCTGTATAGGGTTGAATGTATCTCACCTTGGTCTATGTATATTGTAGTATCCAGAAAATCTATCTTGGTTCTGCTTGTGGTACATGTAAACTTGAGACCTATAGAGTTAGCATTCAGACTATTGAAGTATTGCATAACATTACTTTTCTCTCCATTCCAAATTATGAAGAGGTCATCTATATATCTGACCCATAATATGATCTTTTCCAAAGCTTGTTGATTATCCGACCCCCAGGCCATTTATCTTTCCCACCACCCCATGGTGAGATTGGCATAGTTTGGTGAGAAAGAAATCCCCATGGCGGTGCCACAGAGTTGATGGTACTGGCTATGGTTGAAGAGAAACACATTGTTTTTGATACACATCTCTATCATTGTCAGTAGCATTGCTGAATGATGAAGCTCTGATATATTACGTTGTTTCAAGAAGTATGCACACACATGCAGGCCTATGTCATTTTCTATCAATGTGTATAAAGATACAACATCTATTGTCGCCATCATGTATGTGGAGCTCAATGCGGTGTCTGCCAGAATGCAGAGAAAGTCCCCCGTGTCTCTTATATAGGAGCTTAGATCATGTACTATGGGTGCTAGATAATGGTCAACATAGTTGGAACTATTTTTGTACATGGAGACAATGGGTCTGCCTGGTGGGTCACATAGCATCTTATGGATCTTTGGTAAGAAATAAATGGTTGGAATAGTTGGTTGTTTTTTAATAGGAAATGTAGTTCCTCATCGTTAATTAGATTCATCTTCCTCCACTCATCTAGTTTTTCTTTGAGGTCCCATATCATCCGATTCAGGGGGTTTTGATCTAATCTTTTATATTTTATTTCGTCATCAAGTTGTCTATGGGCTTCTTTCACATAGTCTGATTTATTTTGAATAACTATGTTGCCCCCTTGTCTGCCGGTTTCATAGTTACAGCTTTGTTTTCCATCAGTTGCTTCAAAGCTTTGTGTTCTCTTTTAGATAAATTCTCTTGTTTGTTGTTAGTTCGAACTTTTTCCATTTGGTCTATTTCCATCATAATGGCTTCAGAGAACATGTCAATTTTGTTTCCCGGAGAGAGTGAAGGATAAAATGTAGATTTCCGATTTAACCCACTTGGGGCATGTTTTTGAGTCTCCATAGATAGTTCTTCCAGCATTTCAATTTCTGTTGTTTCATTGTCCTCCAAATTGTACATAAGGTCAAACATAAATTTTAGGTCTGGGATTTGCTCAATGGTTAGATCTGTCCCTTTATTTTCTTGTTCCATTATTTCGTTGTCCGATGTGGATTCCTTTGTGGGCTGTGCTGGACGATTAACATGGAGTTTTGCCAGTTTCAATTTTCGTATATATTTGTATACATCTATTTTGGTGTCCACGAAGTTGAAGTGTTTGTCAGGGCAGAAAGATAGGCCTTTGTTAAGTAGAGTTTGTTCGTCTTTTGTCAATGTGTGATTCGAGAGATTGACAATGATGTTCTCCTCTCCTACTGTTTCCATTACTTCTTTTTCCCTCTCGCCAAATTGCGGAGAGGATATTGCCTTCTTTCCCCTAGATCTTCTTGCTTTTCGGTTTCCTTTGAAGATTTTGAATCTCCTCTTCCACGCCCTCTGCCTCTTAGTTTGCCTCTCCCCCGACCTCTTGTTAGGGTCTGGTCCAGGTGCATCAGTCTCATCTCTTCTAAAAAAGTGATTCCCTGAGCGGAGCTTTGGGCGTTAGATCCTTCATTTTCACTGACGTCTGATTCACTAGTGATTTCTCCTGAGAGTGTGGGTGTCCCTTTGGCATAATTTTGTTTGAGGGCGTCAAATCTTCTGGCGAAGGTGAGAATCCTTCCTTCCTTATAACTCTCTCATCTCAGAAATTTTCTTTGTTTGCGCTCTTGGATTTCCTCCTCGTATTTTTTAAGGCGTGTCTCCATCTCTTTTCTGAGTTTTACTGCATATTCTTTGTGCGCCTGTTGTATTTTTGCTTCTATTTCTTGGATAGATTTATTCATGTCATCCAGATCAATACTTGCATGTTTGATCAAAATTTTTAACATGTTCAAAAACATCCCATGTTGTTGGTTCCCCAGTCTTCCAAAAGTGCGGTTTTGGTTTCAGGATGTGTGGGAATAATAAAGATCCTTAAGCCCTTTGGGATTCGGTTTTTGTAATGCAATGATTTCCCAACTTTTATTTATTTCCTTCCTATAGAGGCGTTCTGCCTGAATAAAGAGCTGTTTTAATGACGAGTCTGGTGTAACATAGTACTCCGATTTGATATACTTGTGGAAATATCAGTTGTTGTACTCTGAAACATTGTAGCAATCTTTTCCATTCTCTTTGCTTTACGTGCCTCCATGCCGTTTGCAGCTGCTGCAGTATAGCCTGCTCGTTTTTGATTTATTTTTCAATATGGTTATTCCTGGCTTAAAGTTCTTCCTGCCACTGTATTTAAATGATGTTACTATTTTAAGATTCCTACTTTCGTTACATGGCTGCCTCCGAGGGGGATTATACGCTGTAGCAGTACTGTTCGCATTCCCCGATTATCGGAGCAGTCACAACCAAGTCGCTTCACTCTAATTACATGTTTGTTCTCCGTAGTTTCACTCACCCGCTTAGGAGATTCTCAGCCAGCCGGCGTCATGGGCTTCCTTTGCCTTCCGTGCTTCTCGTGGTGAGTCTTAGATTATAAATGCGTGTAACTTCGTGGGTGCTGCTGATCCAATTTCGTCTCAAACAATGTGGTCCCAAATCGGCACACTCAGCAGCGGGTGCTCGTGTAGGGCCGAACCAGTGGCCTGGGATTTTCTTGTTTTGTTACAAATTACGCTGCACTCAGGAATCTTAGTTGTTTGTTTTATTTCATATGCAGAGCCAGTCTGCCTCCACCAATGCATTTCAGCCTTTCGGCCTTGCTCACGGTTAATTGACAACATGGCTAAGTAGAGTTTATATACCTCTCCCATTATAAGCCCATTATGTGGCCTTCTGGGAGTTGTAGCATTACAAATAAAATTGCGTTTATGTCACTTTCAAAAGGTGGCAGTTAACCTTATTTTTTACTTTTTACATATTCATAGAGCATATGCAGGAATCAGAGTCATACATGTGTAATGTAATGCCGGTCGCCATGTTGGAAAAGTCAGTCAGGGATGGTCATTGTCACTATGCATTCCCCAAGTGGGAGAATAGTGCGGGTAGCTACAATGACCATCCCTGACTGATACTTCCAGTCTTAAACACTTGCTTTCATTGACTGGCCCTTAGAAACATTACTTCCAACAATACCTCATTATGGCGACGGGATTGCACAGCTACTTGCACCATTCTCCCACTTGGGGAATGCATAGCGACAATGACCATCCCTGACTGACTTTTCCAGTCTTAAGCACCTGCTTTCTTTGACTGGCCCGTAAATACACAGCTACCATGCCCATCCTTGACTGACACTTCCTTTCATTGATTGGTCATTAGAAACACTACTCCAACATGGCGACCGGCATTGCATTACACATGTATGACTCTGATACCTATTAATCATGTTCCGTTACTATAAGCAATATTACCGACATTTCAGATAACATATGGGACTCTGCTTATTTCATGTTGCCGCCCATTGTCATGCTTATATGCCCGTTTTCATGTTTATCTGCGTTTCTTCATCACGTTTGAAAACACATTAAAAGATGGCGCTCACAGCAACTTGTACTTTCCATGCATCCTGCGATGTACTCATGTCCACTGTCAGTTTCGTATGTTATGTATTTAACGAGGCTCTCCATATCGTGCACTTGGTGTGATCAAGCCGCAAGGCAAAACACGTCACGATTGATTTATGACGGAATAAATCAACTTATTTTCCTGAATCCTGTTTAATTGTCTCTGAGAGCGCAAGTGATTTGTCTTGGGATTTCGTATTGGATTATCGGCTGCTCCGCCGACTCTGGCGCCACCTCCCACGGGACTCCGGCGTCCAGCAGGAGGATCTGTGTTGATAAAGCGGCATCTACCAAGTTCAGACCGAAGTCTACTTTTTTACCCATAATGTCACACGACAATATTGATACATTCCAAGATATTGTTTCTGAACAACTGTGGAAATACAAGCAGAAAATATGGCTGACAAAATGTACACCGATGACACACAACATGACTATGGCACAGAAAAATGCCATATTCAACTTAGCCACTGACGACGCCATCATAGTCAGGCCTGCTGACAAGGGGGGGAATGTGGTCATCATGACCAGAGAAATGTACATAGCTGAAGTGGATCGTCAGTTGAACGATCCTCTTTTACTCATTCACAAACAGAAAGGAATACAGCAAAAGTGTCACCAATATATGGGATAATCTGACCGACTGGAAGGATAGAGGACTACTAGAGTGGGAAGAGTACTGCTTTTTAAAGAAAGACTATCCCAAACTGCCCGTGCTTTACCTCCTCCCCAAGATTCATAAAGATCTGACCAATCCTCCGGGGCGACCTATAGTTTCTTCCAGAGGAAGTGCCATGGAAAATGTATTGAGATACATAGACCATTTCTTAAAAGATCAGGTGGTCCTCCTTCCCTCGTATGTGAGCGATACAAAGGATTTTCTTACTAAAATACAAGGGGTGGTCTGGAAGGAAGAGTACATACTTATTACCATGGACGTCAGTTCCTTATACACAATTATTGAACACAAGGCAGGGATCCAAGCATGCCAGAAATACCTATCCAAAAGAGCCATAAGATATCTAGAACACACTGACATGATCATTGACATGATCAGGTTCTGTCTCAAAAATAACTTCTTCCTCTCTAATGGCAGTGTATATATTCAAACCCTCAGTACCGCCATGGGAAAATGCTTCGCGCCGAGCTTTGCAAACCTGTTTCTAGGGGCTTGGGAAGAGGAACTCAGACAGGACAGCAACTACAGGAATGAGTTTGACAAGGTTGTACTTTGGCTAAGGTATATCGACGACCTCTTCTTGATCTGGAAAGGTACAGTTACCGAAGCTGAAGGGTTCATTGACAAACTGAACAACAATGACCGCAATCTAGTCCTTACCAGCAACATCAGCCACAGCACAGTTGAATTCCTTGACACCAAGGTCGAGATCACCAACAATACCTTACATACCAGATTGTATCAGAAAGCAACGGCTGGCAACAGCCTACTACATGCCCTGAGCAGTCATCCTGACTGGCTCAAATGGAGCATTCCCTATGGAGAACTTCTCAGAGCGAAACGCAACTGTAGCTCGGAAGAAGCTTTCTCTAGGGAACAAAACATCATGCTCACCAGATTTTTGGAAAGGGGGTATCCAGGATGGGTATTACGCAAGGCCACTGAGAAGGTTAAAAACATCAGCAGGGAGACTACCCTTAAAACCATTGATAGGGCAGACGAAGGGGAGGACACTACTAGAGTGATTTTCACCTACAACAGCGGTTCGAAGGAAGTACAACGCATTCTAGCCAAGAACTGGGACATACTGAAGAAAGATCTGATCATAGGTTCCAATGTTACATCCAGACCGCTGATCACCTACAGAAAGGGACGTAGCTTGAGGGATATTCTTGTACACAGCGACATTACCAAGAAAGTGGACAGGGGTATCAACTTACAGGGTTTCTTCCCTTGTGGGCACTGCAAGGCTTGCCGCAGCAGCCACATGCGGAAAGAATATCTCAACACCAACAGCAATAGAACCATCCCCATACAACAGTTTCTTACATGCAGTTCCTCTTTTGTGATTTATGTCCTAGTGTGCCCATGTAATCTTCGTTACATGGGCAGCACTACCCACATGGCCAAGAAACGTGTCCTAGAACACATGAGGGTGATAACGAAGAAAGATCCACACTACCCCATTGCCAGACACTTTGAGAAATATCACTACTCAGACTGTAACAAATTGCAATATTTCATCATTGGACAAATAGAAGTGAATCACAGAGGTGGGAACCGGGAACTCGAACTCAGAAAGCAGGAATCCAGATACATCATTGAGTTAGGAACACGATACCCCAAAGGCCACAATATGGACGAAGAAATAGCAATACATCTCCATGAAGAATGATGATCTGTAACTTGTATTTTATGATATTTCTATGAGTTCTGTTTGAAGTTTCATACTGCAGTTCTTTATACATGCTTTTACTGACTTCTAGTAATATAACCTTGATCCTCTTTCTCTCTCTTCACAGGAGGAAAGGAAGGGACATGTTAGATGGAATCGATAGAAGGGTCACTACCCCTTTCTTCGTGGCATCATCCTCCCGGAATGGGGACTGCCGCAGATAAGACTTTGCTCCACTGCTTTCTTATATTTTGTTTTTTTGTTTACTCACTGTACATACACTGCCACTTGGGTATTTTCCACGCCTCTACACAGCTTTGCAATTTACCAGGACTCATCACCCACTAGGGACGCACCAGATGCTGGTTCTCCATGTCATGTTCCACTAGGGGAGTACATACATACATTGCTGTCGAGTCCAGTACCCTGCTGCACCAAACTCCCACTAGTGGAATGCACAGCTACAATGACCATCCCTGACTGACACTTCCAGTCTTAAACACTTGCTTTCATTGACTGGCCCTTAGAAACATTACTTCCAACAATACCTCATTATGGCGACGGGATTGCACAGCTACTTGCACCATTCTCCCACTTGGGGAATGCATAGCGACAATGACCATCCCTGACTGACTTTTCCAGTCTTAAGCACCTGCTTTCTTTGACTGGCCTGTAAATACACAGCTACCACGCCCATCCTTGACTGACACTTCCTTTCATTGATTGGTCATTAGAAACACTACTCCATCATGGCGACCGGCATTACATTACACATGAAGGACTCTGATACCTACTAATCATGTTCCGTTACTATAAGCAATATTACCGACATTTCAGATAACATATGGGACTCTGCTTATTTCATGTTGCCGCCCATTGTCATGCTTATATGCCCGTTTTCATGTTTATCAGCGTGTCTTCATCACGTTTGAAAACACATTAAAAGATGGCGCTCACAGCAACTTGTACTTTCCATGCATCCTGCGATATACTCATGTCCACTGTCAGTTTCATATGTTATGTATTTAACGAGGCTCTCCATATCGTGCACTTGGTGTGATCAAGCCGCAGGGCGAAATGCGTCACAATTGATTTATGACGGAATAAATCAACTTATTTTCCTGAATCCTGTATAATTGTCTCTGAGAGCGCGAGTGATTTGTTTTGGGATTTTGTATTGGATTATCGGCTGCTCCGCCGACTCTGGCGCCGCCTCCCACGGGACTCCGGCTTCCAGCAGGAGCATCTGTTTTTGTGGATATATACATATATATATATATATATATATATATATATATATATATATATATATATATATTCACTGAAAAAACCATAGGTTTCAGGCACGTTATAGTTAGAAATTAGCATTTAAAAAACCTTTGAAATTCACTGAAAAACCATAGGTTTCAGACACGTTATAGTTAGAAATTAGCATTTAAAAACCTTTGAAATTCACTGAAAAAACCATAGGTTTTAGGGACAGTTATAGTTAGTTGGACATTTCACTCGTACAAAACCCGTGAAATTCCCCGTTATAGTTAGTTCAGCTAACTATAACTCGCGCCCGCAATGCACTGCTGATGACGTCACATACTACATCACTCATGACATGGTCAGTGACATCACTGATGACATCACTGATAACATCTCAAATGACATCACTGATGACATCATCCAGTGACTGTGTGTTTCTGTAAAGTTTAAATATGTTTAATATATATAGGGAAAGGCGTATTGAAGAATGAGTGGGTGTATAAGTGTCTGAATGGATGATTTAGTACGTGCGTGACTGACTCTACAAGTGAGTGATTAAACGTATCTTACTGAATGCATGGGTTAGTGACTAAACTGTGTGAATGTCTGTATCCGTCTGTTTGTTGGTGTGTAAGTGGATGCATGGATTTGCGAATAGCTACATGAGTGTCTATATGGGTTATTGATTGGTTTTCTGAGTATCTGTATGGCTGCCTGAGTGTTTGTGTGGGTGGGGTGTGTGTGACTCTGTACATAGATGTGTGAGTGGGTGATTCACTGGATGCATGATTTCAAGAGTGCATCTGTGATAGACTGTATGGGTGGGTAAGTGTGTGTAAGAGTGTGTTAGTGAGTGAATGTATGTCCCAGTGGTACATGTGTGAGTAACTACATATGTGAAAGGCAGTATATATGTGTGTTGGAGTATATAAATAGCTATAAGCGAGAGTGAGTGATTGTGATAGTGGCTATATGGATGAGTGTGTGCTTGTATCAGTGATTGTATAAGAGCGTAAGAATGTGCTAGTATTTGTATGAGTAAGTGAGCTGGTGTGTGTATAACTGTATAGGTGAGTAAATGGCAGTGTGTTTAATTATTTGCATGACTGACTAGGTGTGTGAGTACCTCTATGGATGAGTGTCGGTGTTTGAGTGTCTATATAGGAGTATGAGTGCATATGATAGTCCTGTACTGAGTGACCGTAAGTATGAGTGACTGTACGGGTGAGTGAGTGGATGTGTGCGTAGACCTAAGAATCAGTGAGTGGGTATGTAGTTATTGGTGTTGGAGTGTCTATGGTTTTGCGAATGGCAGTCTGTAATTTAGAGTGGGTGTATCAAAGGTTATATTAGGGTGTGAGGAGGTGCATCAGATTATCACGTGGATGATGTCATCAGTGATGTCATTTGAGATGTCATCAGTGATGTCATCAGTGATGTCACTGACCATGTCATGAGTGATGTAATATGTGACGTCATCAGCAGTGCATTGTGGGGCGCTAGTTATAGTTAGCTGAACTAACTATAACGGGGAATTTCACGGGTTTTGTACGAGTGAAATGTCCAACTAACTATAACTGTCCCTAAAACCTATGGTTTTTCAGTGAATTTCAAAGGTTTTTTAAATGCTAATTTCTAACTATAACGTGTCTGAAACCTATGGTTTTTTCAGTGAATTTCAAAGGTTTTTTAAATGCTAATTCCTAACTATAACATGTCTGAAACCTATGGTTTTTTCAGTGAATTTCAAAAGTTTTGTAAATGACAATTTTTAAATGTATTAATTGTTATATTAATTTTTTTCATACTGATTTACTACATTTTTAGAAACAATTTTTTTACAGATTTTATTTTTTAAATTACATTGTAATTACATTATACATTACATTACAAAAAATACTTTCTCAGAATGAATTACTTTAGTTTAAATACTTTGCACATAGGCAATAGACTTTTAAGTACAGTAGTTACAGTTGTTGAAATGGGCAACACATTTTCAAACACAATGCAACATTAAGCTCAATGTGAATTTCTAGTTAAATGCAATTAGTTACTTTATGGATTACTTTTTCTAACCACAGGACTGGATCCTAGATTCAGTCCTGGGACATCTCCTGTAAACAGTTGAGTAAAAGTGTTTTGGTTACAGTCGTGATTTTTAAGGAATATTATTGTATTTTAAAAGTTGACACTTAGAAACTTTTTCTCATAGAATCACCAATGTTATCCTATGGAAGGAAATTCACTTAGCAGGTAAAAACTGTTATCGTTATTTTTCTTACTCAGTGTTGGATCCTGGATCCAGCACTGGTGCATCTCCTGTAAACAGTTGAAAGAATGCGTTTAAGTTATACAGGCGATTTTTAAGGAATATTTGTAGTTTGTGAAAATCGACACTTTGAAACTTTTCTGCTGAAAACCAGACAATGGATTCCTATGGAAGAAAATATAAGTTACTGGTAAGTACGGTTAAAATTACTTTTCAGGGTCAGTGCTGGGCTAAAAGATGCAGCACTGGGTTCTCTCCTGATAACAGGTGAGTAAATTGGAATTCGTACTTTGGTTGATTTTAGAGGAATATTATAAAGTTCCAAAACTCCACACTTAGAAGAATTTCCAAGTGAAACCAGTCAATGTTAGCCTATGAAGGAAATTCAAGTTACCGGTAAGTACGGTTAAAATTACTTTTCAGGACCAGTACTGGGCTGAAAGATGCAGCACTGAGGTCTCTCCTGATAACAGCTGAGTAAATCAGAATTCTGATTTTGGCTGATTTTAGAGGAATATTTGTATGTTTCAAAAATCAACACTTAGAAACTTTTTCAGCAAAAAGCAGGCTATGATATCCTATGGAAGGAAATTCAAGTTACTGGTAAGTACGGTTAAAATTACTTTTGAGGATCAGTACTGGGCTGAAAGATGCAGCACTGAGGTCTCTCCTGATAACAGGTGAGTAAATCAGATTTCGTAGTTCGGCAGATTTTAGAGGAATATTTGCACAGTGGTGAAGGGAGGGGGCGGGGCCTGAGGTGACATCTGTGCAAACGCGCCCCGTGGTGCGTTTTAAGTTGGGGATTAAGTCCCCTTGAATCATGAGGGTCCCTAGGGGCCAACTAGCCCACCAGGAACCTCCAGTATGCACCAGGGGCTGCGTTGCAGAGACGTGTAGAGAGGCCACACCCCTTTTTACACCTCTTTGCAACGCAGCTCTGTGGCGCTTTCTGGTTGTACCTGTTGGGCTAGTTGTCCCCAGGGACCCTCAGGATTGAAGGGGATTTAATTCCCCATCTTAAAACGCGCCACGGGGCCTGTTTGCACACATGTCACCTCAGGCCCCGCCCCTTCACCACTGTGCAAACGCGCCCGTGGCGCATTTTAAGTCGGGAGATTAACTCCCCTTGAATCCTGAGGGTCCCTGGGGTGCAACTAGCCCACCAGCTACCTCCATTAAGCACCACAGAGCTGCGTTGCAGAGAGGTGTAAAAGGGGCGTGGTCTCTGTACACCTCTCTGCAAGGCAGCCCCTGCGCATACTGGAGGTTCCTGGTGGGCTAGTTGGCCCCAGGGACCCCCAGTATTCAAGGGGAATTACTCCCTTCTTAAACGCGCCAGGGGCGCGCTTGCAGAGTACTGCAGGGAGAGGGCGGGGCCTCCGGCACGATGCCGTTTTTTTTTGTTTAAAAAAAAAAATGTATGGGAGGGGGCTGCATGGCCCCCTTCCCTCTGCCTTTTGGCCCCGGGACCCCATCCCACAAGCGCTGAGCATTTAAAAAATAAAAAAATAAAAAAACGGGAAGGGGGCCGCGTGGCCCCCCTTCCCTGGGCCTCTATTGGCCCCGGGGACCCCATCCCCTGGGGCATGCCCTCTTTTTAAATAAAAATATGGAGGGGGCTGCGTGGCCCCCTCCTCAGGCCATTTAAGGCCCCGGGACCCCATCCCCGGGCCGGCCTTGCCCTTATTTTTTTTTTTATTTTTTTTTTATTATTTGGGGAGGGGGCTGCGTGGCCCCTTCCTGGGCCACTTATGGCCCCGGGGACCCCATCCTCCGGGGCCTGGCCTCTGGTTGGGGACTGTGGGGGTCCCCAAACCCCCACAGTCCCGCCGGCTCCCCGTGTCCTACGGGAGCCGGCATTGCTTTTCCACATGGGGAGCAGCTAACATGCTGCTCCCCGTGTGGAAAAGCAATTGGTTTGCATTTTGAAGAGAGAGCAGGTTTCCTGCTCTCTTTCAAAATGCAAACTAAGTTTAGCTATGACAGGACGCGAGGCTCCCGTCCTGTCATAGCAAACAGCAGTGTCCCGGGGGTAGGCACTCCGGGACACTGCAGGAGCCGGCCCTGGGGCGTGGCAGTCCCCAGGGCCATCAAGGGCTCCAGGAGGGGGGCCGCGCGGCCCCCTCCCTACATTTTGAAAGCCCCGGGAGGTGGTGGTCCCCGGGGCTTGGGGGTCCAAAACGGACCCCATTTTCAATTTTCTTAGTGCCCCGGGAGTAGTGGTCTCGGGCGTGTGGGGGCTGGAGCCCCCACACAGGTTTAAAAAAATAAAAATAAAAAGCCCCGGGGAGGTGGCGGTCCCGGGGCTGCGGGAGGCTCAGAGCCCTCCCGCACCATTTTTATGATAAAGCCCCGGGGGGTGGTGGTCCCCGGGCTTGGGGGCCCTTAGAGGCCCCCCATACATAAAATAAACCCCCTCAGCATGCCCCCGGGACTTAGCTCACCCGGGGGCAATTTACATCGAGCGCGGGAGACCGCTCTTCGATTTTTATCGGCAGGATCCGCGCACCCTGAGCGCATCCTGCCGATTTTTTATTATTTTTTAATGCTTTTTTCTGCCCAGGGGTCCTTGTGGGACCCCTGAGCGAGACCTAGGGGTCAGAGTGTTTCTACCCTGCTCCCTTTGTGCGCTTTGCGCACTTAGTTTCTGTCCTCGGTTCTACCGAGGGACAAATGGCTGCCAACATTTCCTGAATCGGAATGTTGACAGCCAGCTGACAGCCAATTAGCATGCAGCTCGTGATCGGGATGGTGCGCGCAGGGTGCGCTCAGGGTGCGCAGATCCTCCGTGCCCATAGATATATATGTACTTTTACTTTAGATTTTCTCAGCAACTACTGAACGGATTTACACCATTTAACAAAAGGGTTCTTTCTGAACCAAGAACTACCTCTTTGCCAAATTTGCTGTAATTCCGTTCAGCAGTTCGGGCTGTAGCCGTGTCTAAAGTTTCCTATGGAAAAATGAATGGGAAAACGCGTTTTGGGACCCCCCTTTTTTCTCGGCCACCGCTTAAGGAATCACCCCGAGACTTTCAGGGTAGGAGCGCACCGGAGCGCCCCACAAAGTTTGAAAATTTCGCAAAGATACGTCAACCGGCAAGAGAGTTATTTCAAATAGAATGTCGCGGATTTCCTATGGAAAATAGGTCCTAACTATAACTATCTACTGGCGACCGCCAGTAGATAATATATATATATTTATATATATATATGTATATTCACTAAAAAAACATAGGTTTCAGGGACGTTATAGTTAGAAATTAGCATTTAGAAAACCTTAGAAATTCACTGAAAAAACCATAGGTTTCAGGGACGTTATAGTTAGTTGGACATTTCACTTGTATAAAACCAGAGAAATCCGCCTTTATAGTTAGTAGAGCTAACTATAACTTGCGCCCGCAATGCACTGCTGATGACGACACATATTACATCACTCATGACGTGCTTAGTGACATCCCAAATCTCTATCTAGAAGCCTGTCTTCTGCTTTTTAAGTCTTTCAACCGACCTATCTTTCCCCCTTTTATCATCCGCTGCACATCAGTAGCGCTTGACTATTTGACATTTTCTATCTGCTTTTCTTGTTTTCTCTCCGTCTGCCCGACTCTCCTATGTTCAAGCTGGGCATGGCTGCCTGAATGTGTGGTTTCCATTTTCTGTCTGAGTTCCCATCCGCTTGTCATTCCATTTGTCTTTTGCCAAATTTCTTTTTTGCCCTTTTGTGCCTGTGTGCCATTTCCCATTCTCTGTCCTACTGCTTAATGGTTGTTTTAATTTTCAGTCTGTCTTTCGTCATTTTGTTATTCATCTGTCTGCCTGGTAAAACCTATTTTTTGGCTTTTTTTAACTGCCTGTTTTTTTATATTATTGTATCTGTCCCTTTTCCTGCCTTTCTTCATTTTCCCCTTTTGGTTTACTTATGTGTATCCCTTTTTTAACTGTCTGCCTGCCTTGTTGTCATTCTCTGTTTGCTTTTACTTTTTCCATAGCTAGCTTTTCTCCCCCTTTTCTCTGCCTTCCTGTGTCTCTTTGCTGCATGGCACCTGTCGTCTGAATATTCATTCATCCTTTTGCCTTTTTTTTTCTGCCTGCCTCCGCTTTAGCCGTAGCTCACTGTAACTGTCTCTTTGTTGTGATTTTAATTTTTTATCTGCGTGTTTCCCTTGTTACCTTTGTTTCTGTCTGTCTTTCTCATTTTCTATCTATCTTAATCTTTTCTGCCTGCCTTTTGTGATAGTTGACCACTCTGTCTCTTTTCCCCTCCTGCCCCTCTGCCCATCTTTTCCCATTTTCTATGTGTGCATCTTCTCTGTTTTCTACTTTACTTGCCTTTTTTCGAACACTCCAACTGTCCGCCTCCTGACGCCCCTTGCCTTTTCCATATGTTCCTGTTTTATTCTCATTATATATATATTTTTTTCAAATTCTCCCGCTTGTTTTGTATCTAACTCTAAACATTTGTGAAGTCATGCCATCTTGTCCCCGAGCTCTTTGTACAATGCATGTAGATGCTTAGCAAGTGACAGTACCGCAGGACAGGCTTCTGCAATGGTTTACAAGGCTCACGTCATGGGTCAGAGGGACCTGAAGACAGACCAGCATTTCACAGTGCATATGTGCCCACACAGCGTACCTCTCCACTCCCTGCAGCAAGCACGCCAGTGTTGGACCCTAAGATTCCAGAGAAGCAAATGGTACTGCGTGGATCAATATGTCATAAGTCTCTTTTTGCACCTATGTTGGTTCTTTCTGCACTGCACCTCTTTTGCAAATTTCTGCATCCCTCTTGCCTATTTCTGCACCCCTCTTCCCTTTTTGTCTACCTCTCTTGCTTCTTTCTGCACTTCTCTTGCTTCTTTCTGCACTGCTCTTGCTTCTTTCTGCACCTCTCTTGCACATTTCTGTATCCCTCTTGCCTCTTTCTGCACCCCTGCACCCCTGTTCCCTCTTTCTGCACCTTTTTTGCCAGCTTCTGCACTTGTCTTGACTCTTTCTGCACCTCTGTTTCTTCTTTCTGCACTTCTCTTGCCTCTTTCTGCACCCCTCTTGCCTCTTTCAACACCTCTGTTGCTTCTTTCTGCACATCTCTTGCCTCTTTCTGTACCCCTCTTGCCTCTTTGTGCACCTCTCCTGCCTCATTCTGCACCTCTCTTGCATCTTTCTGTACCCCTCTTGCCTCTTTCTGCACCTCTGTTGGTTCTTTCTGCACTGCTCTTGCTTCTTTCTGCACCTCTGTCCCAAATTTCTGCATCCCTTTTGCCTCTTTCTGCACCCCTCTTCCCTCTTTCTGCACCTCTCTTGCCTCAGTCTGCCCACCTGTTCCCTCTTTCTGCACCCCTTTTGCCTATTTCTGCAACTCTCTTGACTCTTCCTGCAGTTCTCTTGCCTCCTTCTGCACCTCACTTGCCTCTTTCTGCACCTCTGTTGTTTTTTTTGCACTGCTCTTGCTTCTTTCTGCACCTCTCTTGCAAATTTCTGCACCCGTCTTGCCTCTTTCTGCACCCCTCTTACCTCTTTCTGCACCTTTCTTGCCTCTATCTGCACCCCTGTTCCCTATTTCTGTACCTCTTTTGCCTGTTTCTGCAAGTCTCTTGCCTCTGTCTGCAGTTCTCTTGCCTCCTTCTGCACCTCTGTTGCTTCTTTCTGCACTTCTCTTGCCTCTTTCTTCACCCCTGTTGCTTCATTCTGCACTTCTCATGCTTCTTTCTGCACCTGTCTTGCTTCTTTCAGCACCCCTGTTGTCTCTTTCTGCACTTGTCTTCCCTCTTTCTGTACCTCTCTTGCCTCTTTCTGCACCTCACTTGCCTCTTTCTGCACTTCTATTGCTTCTTTCTATACCTCTGTTGCTTCTTTCAGCAATTCTCTTGCCTCTTTCTGCACTTCTCTTGCCTGTTTTTGCACCTCTCTTGCCTCTTTCTGTACCTCTCCTACCTTTTTCTGCACCCCTCTTCCCTCTTTGTGCAACTCTCTTGCCTCTTTCTACACCTCTCTTCCCTCTTTCTGCACCACTCTTGCCTCTTTCCTTACCTTTGTTGCTTCTTTCTGCACTTTTCTAGCCTCTTTCAGCACCCTTTGTGCCTCTTTCAGCACCTCTGTTGCTTCTTTCTGCACTTCTCTTCCTTCATTCTGCACCCCTCCTGCCTCTCTCTGTACCCCTCTTGCCTCTTTGTGCACATCTCCTACCCCTTTCTGCACCCCTCTTGCCTCTTTTTGCACCTCTGTTGGATCTTTCTGCACTGCTCTAGCTTCTTTCTGCACCTCTGTTCCAAATTTCTGGATCCCTCTTGCCTCTTTCTGCACCCCTCTTCCCTCTTTCTGTACCTCTCTTGCCTCAGTCTGCCCACCTGTTCCCTGTTTCTGTACCCCTTTTGCCTGTTTCTGCAACTCTCTTCCCTATTTCTGCAGTTCTCTTGTCTCCTTCCTCACCTCTGTTGCTTCTTTCTGCACTTCTCTTGCATATTTCAGCACCCCTCTTGCCTCTTTCTGCACCCCTGTTGCCTCCTTCTGCACCTCTGTTTGTTCTTTCTGTACTGCTCTTGCTTCTTTCTGCACCTCTTTTGCCTGTTTCTGTACTTCTCTTGCCTCCTTCTGTACTCAAATGGGAAGTGCAAGCTGTCAAGTTTAAAGGTCTGCGTGCTCTCGTGACAGGTAATTGTCTACTTGTATATGTATTCTTACATGTGTTATGCATCTGAAGATGGTAGCTTAAAAAGCAGATAACTTCTCCTATAGGTGGTCAAATCTTCTCAGTTCTGCTCTGTCATTCGGTTGCACAGGCAGACATGTCTTATGTATATATGTGTTATAGAGCCCCTCAAATATACTATTGAATACCCATGTGCCCTGTATTGTGAGCAGAAAGAAATACATGCACCTACTTTTACACAAATTTACAGAGTATGCTGTTTGAAACACAGGTATTCAAGTGTTCGTATGTTTATTTTAATTTAACATGTCACTAGGTAAAAGCATAGACACGCATGCATAACTTCACAAACTTGGTCAGACTTACAACAGTGATATGCTTAGGATTGCTGTTTTATATTTGGTATGCCTAACATTCTGAGCAGTCGATAAATAGTGAACCTTCCAGAGAAAAGTGAGGTTTAAGACATCTTTGGAGAAGGATTAGTGATTAGGGTACTTTGTATGAGTCTGTTGTAAGGTACAGTCAAAGTGGGCCTCTTTCTGCACCTCTGTTGGTTCTTTCTGCACATCTCTTGGTTCTTTCTGCACCTTTCTTCCTCTTTCTGGACTTCTGTTGCCTCTTTCCGCACTTCTCTTGTTTCTTTCTGCGCCTTTCTTCATCTTTCTGCACATGTCCTGCCTATGTAGGCATATTTAGAAATTAGCATTTAAAAAACCTCACAAATTCACTGAAAAAAACAGAGGGTTCATGGACGTTATAGTTGTAAAATAGCATTTAAAAAACCTCAGAAATTCACTGAAAAAACCACAGGTTTCAGGGACGTTATAGTTAGTTGGACATTTCACTCGTACAAAACCAGAGAAATTTGGCCGTTATAGTTAGTTGAGCTAAATATAACTCGTGCCCCGCAATGCACTGCTGATGATGTCATATATTACATCACTCATGACATGGTCAGTGACATCACTGATGACATCACTGATGACATCTCAAATGACATCACTGATGACATCATCCACATGATCATCTGATGCACCTCCTCACACCCTAGTATAACCTTTGATACACCCCTCTAAAATACAGACTACCATTCTCGAAACCATAGACACACCAATATCAGTTAGTACATACCCACTCACTGATTCATAGGTCTACACACACATCTACTCACCCATACAGTCTCTCATACACGCAGTCACTCATCAATATAGCCACTGAAATATGTACTTATATACCTATACAGATACTCACACAACACCACTCATCCATAGAGTTACTCACACACCTAGTCAGTCATGCAAAGAATCAATCACACTCCCATTTACTCACCTATACAGTTATATACACACCACCTCACTTATTCATACAGATACTAACACATACTTACTGTCTTATACAATCACTGACACAAGCACACACTCATCCATACAGCCACTCTCACAATCACTCACTCTCACATATAGTCATTTATATAGTCCAACACTCACATATACTGCCTTTCACATATGTAGTTACTCACACATGTACCACTGAGACATACATTCACTCACCAACACACCCATATACACACTCACCCACCCATACAGCTCTTCACAGATACACTCTTGAACCCGTACACCCAGTGAATCACCCACTCACACATCTATGCACAGAGTCATATACCCCCCACCCACCCATACAGACACCCAGGCACCCATACAGATACTCAGACAACCAATCAATAACCCATATAGGCACTCATGTAGCTACTCACCAACCCATCCAGCCGCTTACACACCAACTGACAGACTGATACAGACATTCACACAGTTTAGTCACTAACCCATGCATTCAGTAAGACACGTTTAATTACTCACTTATACAGTCAGTCACGCACCTACTAAATCATCCATTCAGACACTCATACAACCACTCATTCTTCAATACACCTTGGTATATATATATATATATATATATATAAAAAAACCATATATAATTTTACAGAAACACACAGTCACTGGATGATGTCATCAGTGATGTTATCAGTGATGTCATTAGTGATGTTATCAGGGATGTCACTGACCATGTCTTGAGTGATGTATTATATGACGTCTTCAGCAGTGCATTGCGGGGGCGCGAGTTATAGTTAGCTCAACTAACTATAACGGCCAAATTTCTCTGGTTTTGTACGAGTGAAATGTCCAACTAACTATAACGTCCCTGAAACCTGTGGTTTTTTCAGTGAATATATATATATATATATTACCGACTGGTGGTTGCCAGTAGGTATTTATAGTTAAGACCTTGTTTCTATTCAAACAGTGTTTTTTCTTTTGCCAATATCTTTGGCACCGTTTGACGAATCTTCGCGAAAATTTCAAAACTAATGGGGCGCTCTAGTCAGCTCCTGGCTTGAAAGTTTCGGGGTGATTTGTCAAGTATGGGCTGAGAAAAAAGGGGATCTCAAACACGTTTTCTCCATGGTAATTTCCATTGGAAACTTTTGTCGCAGCTACAGCCCGAACTGCTGAACGGAATTACACCAAATTTGGCAGAGCGGTAGCTGTTGGTCCAGAGTGCACTCTTTGCTTTAAATAGTGTAAATCCATTCAGTAGTTCCTGAGAAAATTATATATAAAAAAATTAGTATCTGGTAACTGCGGTGGATCCACGAACCCTCCCGATCACGAGCTGACTTCTGATTGGCTGCCAACACTACAAACCAGGAAGTGTTGGCAGCCATCTTGTTACTCGGTTGATCCGAGTCACAAGAAAAAAGAAGAACAAGGGTCAGGGTAGAAACACCCTGACCCTCTAGGTCCGCTCAAGCTGTCCCACAGTGACCCCGAGGGCCAAAAAAGCATTTTCTTTGTTTTGGGCAGGATTCACGTAGAGTCTGCGAATCCCACTGAAAATTTTACAAAAAAATGAAGTGTGGTCTCCCGCACTTCATTTCTTTTAAGCCCCCGGGTAGGCCAGGTCCCGGGGGCAATGGTTAATTATTATGCGGGGACCCTCCCCGGGCTTTCTAAATAATGGGCAGGGGGGCCTTGCGGGCCCCCATGCCCCGGGGACTGCCACCTCCCCAGGGCTACTATTAAAAAATGAAGTGTGGGGGGCTCAAGCCTCCCGGGTCATACATCAATTAAGTGCGGGGGTCCATTGCGGACCCCCAGACCCATCGAACACCACCTCCCTGGGGCAGCACACAGATGGGAGGGGGGCACCTGGCCCCCCTCTAGGAACCCTCCTTGGCCCTGGGGACTGCCACCCCCCCAGGGACGGCTCCAGCAATGTCCCAGGGTACCCACCCCCAGGACATTGCAGTTTGCTATGGCAGGACGAGAGCACTGCTCCCGCCCTGCCATAGCAAACATTTGCTTCGCTTTATGGAAGAAAGAGCAGAAAAACTGCTCTGGCTTCCATGAAGCGAACCAGAATTGCTTTTGGGCAAAGGGAGCTGCATGTTTGCAGCTCCCTTTGTTCAAAAGCAATGCCAGCTCCCCCGCGGTTCCCAACATGAGGGCATGCCCCAGGGTATGGGGTTCCAAGAAGCAAAAAAATGGCCCGGGGGACAAGTGACCCCTTTTTCTTATTTTAATTTTTTTTTAATTAAAAATGGCTGGGCCCCAGGGGATGGGGTCCCCGGGCAGGCATCAAGTAATGGGACTGGGTGGCATTTTTTTTCCTCTCGTGTTTGGAGTCGCATCCCCATTGCGGCTCTCAGTGTGACCCCCCCGTGTAACATCAGGGTGGATTCGCGGATCCACCTTAAATAAATAATTTAAAAGTATTTAATTTAGAAAGTAGTGCTGCATTTGTGACCTTTTTTCTAAAGTTAGTGAGATTGAAGTTATTACACACATTATATTTGATAAAGTTATTAATAATATAAAAAAATAAAAATGTAAATTAAACTTGAAGTGTGTATTGCGTTGTAGTACATTAAAGTTGTGCTTTTGTTTTGCGAATCCGCAACGGGTTCGCGAATCCCCAAAAATATAAAAAGAGTATGTATGTTTTTTTTTTTAAAGATTCATTGTTGGGTTATAGGGTGGCTCTAAAAAGAGCCCTTGTTTTCATTATTACTTTTTTGGAGCTACATGTAAGTGCGGACGCACAGCTTAAGGTTGTTGAGAAATACTCAAAACCTTCATCTGTGAAGTGAACTCCATCACTTCTGGAGATGTCATCCATATCAAAACGTAGATTGTTGTTATATATGGAGCCCATCCTATGGTCTCTGAGGTAAGCAGAAGCAAATGTATTGACATTCTTCCTAGCTTTCTCAAACTGTGGACAGAATTGATTTGATCACTTCCATTTCTGTCTTTGGCATATGTTAGAGTATACAATGACAGTTTGAGACAAAAGCAACATCAATTGTGCAAAGGTATCCTTCATTAGCATTTCCAGACCTACCCCAGTCAATGTGCCTAGGTCATTGCCACCACAGTGCACAAGCATGAGGTCATGGGGTTGGAGATGCAAAAAGGTTTTAACCAAAGGCAACAATTGGTGCCACTTTAATCCTCCCTGTGAAATCCATGTAATATCCACATTTTTCAAACCTAGGTCTTTGTCAATACCTCAGTGTTCTGCATACTTTTTGCACCAGAAAACATTGCTGTGCCCTACAATCCACACTGTAAGCATCTTGAAGGGATGTCTGGAAGGAATGAAAAGATGTCTGTAGCTGAGGTAGTCAGTTGGTAGAATGAGAGGTATCTAAAATGGTGGAGAAGATGCTGTTTTTGAAAAAGCCAATAAGTGATTGGCTGTTCATCAACATTGTGCACTCAAAAAAAGGATGCATGTTACTTCGCTGAGGAATCATGTTTCTGATTGGTTATTAAAAAATGTTTGAAAGGTACAGTAGATAGGATAAGGTAATAGTTTGCAAAAGTCAGCCACACCTGCTATTTGCATTTGTTAGCTAGTGTGCTGAACCTGAAAATATGATGAACTTGTGACCTACCAGTACAGTTGAATGTTGCAGTAACTGTTACTATGGAAACGGAGATTAAGCGGAATGGGGGAAGGGTTGAAACTTAACTGTGGATTTAAAATGTGAAATAGAAACTTAAATATAAGTGATATGTTACTAAATTAAGTTTTTCTAAGTCAGTAGTGTGTGTAGAAGTAGTGTGTTATTAAAAGAAAATACTAGTATTATTTAAAATAGGTTTTTGAACTCCAGTAAGGGTTTGCGGTTCCATCGCAATGCTTTACTGCGGCACCGCGGTGGAATCGTGACTCCAGAAAATAACAGAACATGTTTGGGCACTTTTTGAAGACAGTTAGGAAGGGTTAATATGTCTTACCAATAGAAATGTGTTTCACAATTTGAAATAATGTAGGAAGCAATGTGATTTGCTACTTACATTTATTTGTGTGTAGAAAGAGAGGGAAAGTTTGCCATTACTGGTTTTACCTTGTTGAGCGTGCTACATGACATTTATTGTGTGCAAAAGAAAATCTTTAATGATTTTCTGATATTTTATATTCTGCAGTACTATTTCAAAGGTGATTTACAAATTTGTAAGGTGTGTTATGTTATATGCAGTAGTGCTTTACTCTTTGTAGTGATATTTTTAGATTTGAAAATAATTATTTTCAAGGTAAGGAAATTATTAGAGAAGTGTGATGTTTGAAATATGTTATGAAATGTACAGATGTGTATTGTAGTTTGTTTTATTGTAATGAAATGACGATTTAAATAGTTTGTGCATAGTAACATGTGTACATTGGTAGATTGATTAATGATTATGGTAGTTTGTATGTATCTGTGGAAAGGTGCAGATGAAGTACGCCGCATAATTTTAGGTGTCTGTTTGAAATGGGAAGTGCAGTCTGTCAAGTTTCAAGGTCTGCATGGTCTTGTGACTGAGGTATGTCTCTACTTGCACATGTATTTGTCATATGTGTTATGCATCTGAACATGTTAGATGTATAAAAAAGAGGTATACATCTGTTTGTATGTTTCTTTGTATATATTAACACTAGCAAAAGGTACAGACACAAGCATGCATACTTTCGATAATATGATGAGACTTATAAAAGAGACAAATGAAGGTTTTTTTTTTTTTTTAGGGTTTTTTTGTGTCCTCATTCTGCCAATTCACTTGTTGGCAATACTCCCTTCCCATCTCTGGCAAACCAGGCCGGGTTGGAGTCATTCCACTCAAGAATAGAAAGCTGCTTCCACTTCCACCCTTCGCTGGTGTGCCCGTAACACAGAAGGGGACAGGACCGACAGCAAATTATTGGCTTAATCATTGGACCCCAGGTTTTTGAATCCAGTCCACCAACTTAGCCCATACTTTTTTCAGACTGCTGGGATCACATGCTATATCCTGTTGGCTTATAGTTGTAACATTCTTTTTACACTCCAAAAAGGGAGGTGAAACACAGGATTTCCATGATTTGCAAATCTCCCGTCTCCCCAGTAAAATCACATAAAAAATGTATCTTGCATCCAGCTTATTAGTACAGGTGGCACTATCTTGACATATTCAATCTTTTCCAAGATATACGGGAACCCCATGAGGCCCAAATGAAGCTACCTATCTTTCCTTGTAATTTAGCAATCTCCCTTTTGTCAAATAATAATGGTATAGAATTAAAAAGAAAAGTAACTTTTGGTAAAATAATCATCTTAATAAGATTTACCCTACCATACAAATTTAGGGGAAGGTTTGCCCACCTAACCAGCAATCTCCCTACCTCCTGGCTAATCTTCCTCCAATTCAGAGTAGTCACTTCTGCTAATTTCTGAGTGATTATGATACCAAGGTAGCGCAAAAGCGATTTTGCCCCCCGGGTTTGTTTTGGTTGGTTCCATTCCATGATTTCTGTCTTATTTCTATTTACCTTATATCCTGATATCTTTCCAAAAGCTTCTGCTTTGGCCATTAGAGTAGGAATAGCCCTCTTGGGGTTCAAAGTATACAGTATAAGGTCATCAGTGTATAAAGCTAATTTTATCTCTAGGTTTCCATATCTGAACGGAACAATGGTATCGTCCTTTCTAATCCATGCTGCTAACGGTTCAATATACAAATTAAATAAAAGCGCGTTATATTGAACCAATCGGTTAGCTCTCCATTTACAAGCACCCTTGCTCTAGGTAGACGATACAGGAGTTGGACAGCCTTTATTATGTTATTTGGAAATCCAAAGATCTTTAGAGCCTCCCAAAGATAGGGCCAGTGAACTTGGTCAAAGGCCTTAGCGGCGTCCACTGCCACAACTGTTACTGGTAGATTATAAGTTTCTGCCAAATCCACTGCCCCAAGCATTACAAAGGTTAGCTCGTTAAGTTGCCTCCCAGGAATGAAGTCTCTCTGGTCACTATGTATAATGCATTTTATAATCTTGGCTACCCTGGCAGCCAAAATCCCTGCGAAAACCTTATAGTCTGTATTCAACAGTGATATAGGCCTGTAAGAATCTGCCGCGAGAGGGTCTTTGTTGAGTTTCAAGATTAGAGTTACCTTTGCCTCAGCCCAGGTTAACGGAGGATCTTCCCCTTCTATCAATATTGCATTAAAAAGCTCTTTAAGAACTGGTACTATAGAATCTAAGAGACTGAGGTAGATCTCAATTGGGAGGCCGTCTGGCCCAGCCGCCTTCCCTCTAGCCATCTTTCCCAACTGTAGTTGAATCTCCTCCTCAGTTATCTTTGCTGCTAAAGTCCCCTTCTGATCTTCTCTTAAATTCGGGAGTTCAATTTTCTTTAAAAAGCCCTCAATAGTTTCCCTCCCAGGAGAGATATCCTCTTTATACAGTTGACTCATGTGTCTGCAAACTTCCAGACCAATTTTTATATTAGTGTCAACTATATCTCCTGTTGTAGACTCTCTTAAACTACTTATTTGATTGCAAGCTTTATCTACTTTAGCTTTCCAGGCTAAGAGGAGCCGCTCTTCTCACCATATGCAAAGTGTTGTAATTTGCTAACCTTCCATCTATCCGACAGTGTTTTATCAAGGGCTCCTTTATATTCTGCTTGGAGCTGTTCTAATTCTTTGGTCAGCGAAACCACCTTGCTAAGACTCTCTAGTGATGCCTTTTATAACTCCTGCTCTTTACTTTTAATGGTTTTTAAAAGTGTTTCCTCTTGCTGCCTCATACTGCGTTTTTACCCACCATTATAGCAGTATCTATAGATCTTAAAAAGCCTTAAAAGAATCCCATATAGTTTGAACTTTTGCTGACCCTTTATTAGCTTAAAAAAGACCGAGACCTCATCTTGCATCTTGGATATAACCCCTCATCTAACAGAATAGTCCTATCTAAAGTCCACCTTATTGTACCCCTCTTATCTTGAAGCTTCAATGAGAAAAAAACAGCTGAATGGTCTGAGAGTATGGCAGGTAGATGATTAATCTTTTCCACCCCCATCAACAACTCATGATCGATTAAAAAGTAGTCAATACGTGAGTGGTGGCCATATTTCTTGCTAAAGAAAGTAAAATCCCTCTTATCTCCCATCTTGTTTCTCCAAATATCCACTAAATTTAGTTCGTTGTTCAAGGTTTTCAGTACCACCGTTGTTTTGGGTGGGCTAACATATTTAACTTTGGAGGTTCTGTCTAACTCTTTGCTTTGGACTATGTTAAAATCCCCTCCAATTACCATGGGGGCATTAGTTGACAATAAACATGATTCCAATTTAATTAATGCATCTGGATTGTCCTCGTTTGGCCCATAATAACTAGCACATACTATTGATATTCCTTGTATCTTTATCTTAACTAATACCCATCTCCCAGAAGAATCTGTCTGGTAGCTTTCCAGTTTAATACCGGAGTTACTTCTTATAATAACTGCTACCCCCCTCGTATTGCCACTCTGATCTGAACACGCAATATCCTGAACCCAAGCCCACTTTTTAAATGTACTTTTACATTCACTTTTCACTAAATGGGTTTCTTGTAATAAAATAACATTGGCCTCAGTTTTCTTAAGAAATTCCATTATTCGAGCCAACTTTCTCGTAGACCTCAAGCCATTTACGTTCCAGGATATAAAGTTAACCAGATTTTTATTCATCTATCGACTCGCTTCCTACCTACCCCTCAAAATTAAACCTATTTTGCACCACCCTATGTAGGAGCGCTAAAAAGTCAACACATTTTATCGGAATCCACCGACTATAAGACAGAGTAAGGACACTATTTTTTTCTTTTCTCCCCCATGCTCCCAACCACCCGTGCCCCCCCCAGCCCCCCTGGGGAACCCCCCTCCCTATCTCTTAGGCGAAAGCCTTCGAGGTATCCCCCTGCTAGTGAAAAGCGAATCCCTAAAAGAAGCTCAATATCTAATCCCAAAAAATGAAATAAAGAAAAGAAATGTTAGTGCGTATTGTGTGTACTTTGGTGGCCAAATCACTAATACTTATATCTAAATAACTAACTACACCTATTCATTCTGCTCTTCTATGTGCATTCTATATACATATTATATACATTTCAGATCTCTGTTCTGGGCCTTCCATCTGCTTTAACAGGGAGTCAACCTCTTCAGGGTCTCTGATAGTATACATTTTGTTTCGCCACATTATCTTTAACATAGCAGGAAACTTCATGTGCACCTGGGCCCCCCTAGCACGTAACTCACTCATTTTTGTACCTAATGTCCACTGCCTCTGGGCAGTCCTCTTGCCCATGTCAGAGCGGATTTGATAGGTAACATCTCCAAATTTCAACTGCCGTTCTTTCAACGCTCGTCCCAACACAAGCTCCTTAGTTGAGAAAGTAAGGAAATGTATTAATATCTTAATTGGGGCCTTCCTCCCTGGATGGAGCCTATAGGGATCCCTATGGACCCTTTGAAGCTCCCTTTCCCAGTCAATATCCATCCTGTCCTGTAGCAGTTCTCCCAGTAACTTGTACACAAAACCTTTGATATCCGAACCTTCTGCATTTTCAGAGACCCCCAAAAGGCGGACATTATTTCGCCTGGCCTGCAGCTCAAGCCTTTCCAAGTCCTCTTGTAAGGTCTTATTCTCTTCTTTGAGTCCCACTATTTCTCTAGAGTTTGCTGCAGTAACCTCATCCAGCTTCTTCACCTCCTCCTCCAAAGCTACATTACGTAGGGCAATTCCATCAATCTTCTGTTCAAGAATCCCACACTTTTCTTGAATGTCCTTCTGATTGTGTTTGGAGGTGTCAAACTTGACCAGTATGTCTTGCCTCAAACTAAATAATAGATCTGTCACCTGGGTCCCTGAAGAAGGTCCCTCCTGCGGGCTATGATCTAACCTAGGGCTCTCATCGTTACTCGGGGACACTACATTGCCTGTTTTACTCACAAACACCCCTCCTTCTTGAGTAGGTCGTACCGTGGGCAAGGGAGTGCTCGGGATGCTAGGGGAGCTAGATGCACTATTTTCTTGATTCTCTGTTGGATTCTCTGTTAGAGGGGAAAAACGATTCTCCAACCTTAATGGCTCACCCTGACTCGACTGCGCCCTCGTATCTTCTGTTACATTCCCTGCACTTCCGGTACACCCCTCTACTCCTACTGATCCTGCCACCTGTTCCATGATTTTAAAGTAGGACCTAAGGGAGGGAGGAGGCTTTGGAAGAGAACGTGTTTCTCTAGCTCCGCACCTTTTTACTTTACCTCCTTTAGGGATTTTCTTAACAGGAGTTACAGCTTGAGGTGCGTTTACAGATTTCCCTCTTCCCGCTGCACTCTTCTTTTCAGGGGCAGAGCGTAGAAGATATCTACCCCTCCTCACTGGTACAAGTTGCGCGCCCCTACCTACATCTACAGGGTCCCAGAGAGTATTTGACGCCCCGGTATTATCCTGATCAGTCGAGGAGCCCCCAATACCACTTAGCGCCCCCGTACTATCAAGGCTCCGGACATTAGGAGGTAAATCATGGGGGAGGGGATCTCTCTCCATCCACCCCCACATCACTCTAAAGCTGGAGTTTGGGCTGTATCTTCGCTCAGAGACTTCCGTTGTACATAGTGTGACTCCCAAAACTCCCAAGGCACCTCCTTTAGTGGCCCCCTTTGCCAGGGTTATATCTGCCTTCCTACCGCCCCTTACCTGCCATATGCATAGCCCGCAGGGTTTCGTTGGGGCTCCCCTCCATCTATTGAGCAGCCTCATAGTGATTGCCCGGGATCTCCTCAGAGAAACAGCCGCCGGCTCCAGCCCCCATAGGGGGCGGAGTCGCGTCTCGCGGCCACGGTGAGACCCGCGTCTAAGCCCATACAGGATGTTACCTTCAAAAACACCCAATGACAGTTCAGTTCTGTGCTGAATCTATTGCGGTTGACTACCGCTATTGCCACCTTGCTTTGCATCTCAAGAACGCCGTCAATCCATCAGATTCGCTTCTCTGCTGCACGGAGATTTCTCCCGACCGGCGTTAGCCAGCCGCCATGTTCCCCGGTCACGTGACTCAATCCCCTTCGCCTCCCCGTCTTTGAGAGATGGGACAAATGAAGGGCTGGTTGTTTATATTTGCCTAGGACCAAGACTCTGAGTAATCGCAGAGCAGTGAAGCTGTAAGAGAAAAGTGAGGTTTTAGACATGTTGGCACTGGGATTACTGATTGGGAATTTTGTCTGGTGAATGGTACAATTGAAGTATGCCACATAATTGTAGGTGTCTTCTTGAAATGAGAACTGCAGTATGTCAAGTTTTAAGATCTGCATGGTTTTCTGACTGAGGTATGTCTCTACTTACACATGTATTCTCACATGTGTTCTGCATCTGAAAATGACACTAGAAAAAAGTACAGACACATGTATGCATGCTTTTAGGAATATGGCTAGGCCCAACACTCTCAGTAGTCGCTGAATAGTGATGCTGCAGCATAAAAGTGAGGACATTTGGTCTCATTTTGAATATAAAGAAATTATAAAGAATATGCCACAAGCAAGTGATGAACATTATGGAAACATTTTTCAACATATAAGAATTGGTGTTTTGACAAAACATGGTAAAGAAGCTTTACAAAGTCGGCTTTTAAAGAAATTGTTTGCAAATGAAAACATAGTACCTGAAATAATATACAAAACAATTGGAGAAAAGAAGTCTATAGTTTGTCTAATGCCTACACTGCAAGAGTGTTCTACATTCAATCAAGAACTTTTGAAATTGGAAAAACAACCAATAGTGAAAATGGAAGCTATTGATAAAATGGAACATGAAGGAGTTACTATTCTTCTCTCAGAGAAATTACAGTCAAAATTGGATTCTTTGGAAAAGTAGGTGTCTAAGACTGCAGGTTAACAAAAGACTTTATATGTTTGTGTAAACTGTCGGGTAATTTTACGGCGTACTTTGAATGTAGAAGAAGTTTTAGTAAATGGAGCAATGGGAAAAATTGTTGATTTTGTAAATTTTCAGAACAGAGATGGAATTGAATTTTTGAAGATTACATTTGATCAGATTGAAGAGGTAAAACAGATTGGACGTTGTGCTGTTCGTTTTTGCTTGTAAAAGACTTGTATGTTGGTAGAAAACAGTTTCCTCCTTCTTTAGCATATGAAGTAACCATTCATAAATCTCAAGGTTTAAGTGTAGACAGTGCTTTGGTAGATATTGGAAGTACAGTGTTTAAAGAGGGCATGGCATACGTTGCATTGTCTCGAGTAATACATTATCTGGTTTGTATTTGATTCATTTTGGTGAGAAAAGATTAGTGCTGATGTAAATTGTGTAAGAGAGTACAATCGGTTAAGAAGACTTTATTCTCCTAACTTAGGTGAATAGCCAGTATATGAGAAACGTGCAGTGTGTCCAAAACGGAAATATGACAAACATTCTACTGAGATTCAAAAAAGAAAAGAATTCAAGAGAATGATGAAGCTGCAAAGAAAATGAAAATGGACACTGTTGATGATATTGTAGATACCAGTTAGAAAATAGTTCAGATATCAACTGCTATGCTAATGCAATTGTGAATGTTGTCTTTTATCTAGAAGATCTTCATCATGAAATTATGGAAAATCGCAAAAAAAGATTCTGTTCTTTACTACATTATATTTTTCAAAGGTTGGTAACTGATAGAACTAAAATCCATAATGCTTCTGGCATTCGGCATCTTTTGGATATATGTACTGGTTCATTGAAATTTACATTGAATAAACAAGATGCACAAGAATTTCTTATGTTTATGCTTGGAGTTTCGGAAGATGAAGGAATAGAAATTGAAAATTTATTTGGATTAAGTTACAGATGGGATCATAAATGGGAAGAGTGTTCATTTTTTTCTACCACTGAAATAGACACTGAACGATTCATATACTTGACGATACCAGATTGCAAATCAGTGTCTTTTAACAAATTAGTAAAAACAGCTAATCAAGATATGTAATGTTCTCATTCTAAATCAGAAATGTTGTCAACAATATATATAGAAAGATTTGGAAAATATGTAATTTTAATGCTACAACGTTGTAGAGCAAATGGAACAAAATTGGAAACCAAAATTAAAACTTTTGTGGCAAGTCAAGTATCAATTTCAGGAAGAACTTTTAAAGCAGTGGCTATTATTTTCCATGATGGACCTACTACAACATCTGGACACTATACTGTATATTTAAACTGCAATAAAGGATGGACACATTGCAATGATGCCCATTTGGAATTCAAATGTAGGTTGCCTTATGAATTACCAAATTCATATCTGATATTTTTGGTGCCAAAGTTTTGAAAACATCATTTGGCCTATTGGGAAGATGTGAACACGAATTATCTAGTTTATTTTCAATGCAAAAGATTTGGAAACATTATTCGGCCTATTGGGAAGATGTGATCAATTAGTGTTTGGATTATTGTTTGTGCTAATTCATATTGCATTCTGAAAATTGTGTTTAGAAACAAGTAGTTTATATATCTGATCTTTTTATTATACGAGATGTAAATGAGAATGTACATTTTACAAAATGTACTTGAGAGAAATAAAAGACTAAGGGGCCGATTCCGATTCGGGCCGGAAAAAGCACCGACCGACTCGGATCCGGTAAAAATACCGACCGACACGTACCAGTGGCGCCCGACACGCCAAGTACGATGCAAGCCGCGATAAATCCGACCGACACGTCAGGAAACCAAGCCGACCGACCGAGCCGCTCGGAAAATAGCAATCCGGCCGGAAAAACACGCGAATCCAACCGACCGACACGCACCCGGAACAAATCCGACCGAATCGTACCCGCCAACTCCAACCCGCAAAGTACGATGCAAGGCGCGAAAAACACGACCGAGTCGGACGGAGGACAAGCCGTACGACCGACACGCATACAAAACCGAGCCGAAGCAACACAATACACCGCGACCGACGCGTACGCAGCATACAAAACTGCACAAACACAGCGTGAACGAAACGGAAAACACCGTACGAGACCAATGCACGGTCCGACTCGGTCACAAGAACGTTTCCAACATACACAAACAGCACAAAGGAAAAATCAACCAAAAAAGGCCAAACAAGCAATTACCAAGCCAATAAATACTGGGGGGGTGGGGACAGAGAACAAAGACACACCCACAACTCCACCTATATAAAGGACACAAATCACTACCATGAGCCTTTGCAAATGCCATTCCACTACCAGCACCCAAGAGAAAGCAACCACACACCCACAGCTCATCCCTCACACAAGCCACACACCAGCAGCACACCAACAAATACCTACCTCACATACACCCAGCACAACACACACCCACACACCCTCACCTGCACACCAACACACACATCACCCACCATCACCAACCATCACCATGCCCCCAAGAAGAATCCCAAGTTCCTAGATAGTGAATTGGAAGTCATGGTAGACGAGATCCTCAGGGTGGAGCCACAGCTGTTTGGCACTCTGGTCCAACAGACCCCCATGTCGCAGAAAACCAAGATGTGGGAGAGGATCATCAACAGGGTGAACGCCCAATCACCATGTCGGCGCACAAAGACGGACATCCAGAACAGGTGGTATGACGTGCGCAGGAGGGTACGGGACCTGCTGAAGATAGACTACATCAACAGCCAACACACCGGCAGTGGCCCTCCTGCCAAGCCAATATACCTCAGGCCCTGGGAGGAGAAGGTGCGGGCCATCCTTCCGCCAGTGAGCGTATATGGACTAGAGAACATCCCAGAGCCTGGTGAGTACACAACAAATGTACACAATAAACTGCCACAAAACACACACATCACTGTCAAGGGAGAGTCAAACCATGCACTCATAGCAATTACACAGCAACTAGAACAGAATCATCCCAAAATGTGTATGTCAGTCAGATAAACACAACACATGCCATCAAAAAAGTCACATCCAACTGTGCCAACACATGTACAAACACAACCACAACTACAGCTAGGCAGTGGCACAAATAGAACTAACACACACATCCACACATGTAGCCACCACAACAACACCAACACACAGTGAAGACCACTCAAAGGAAGGAATTCTGTGTATGCTGGCCAAGTCAGTGTAGCCAATAGCATCATGGGAGTCGCAGTCACACATATTGCCCCCCCCACAACTGTCCCATCAACACCACCATGAACCATGCGCACATCACAGGGAGTGGAGAAGGACTCACAAGATGGCTGACACTGGCTACTGCTGTGGGGAGCACAAGGCCCTGCTGCCAACTGTGCACCAACAAACAGCAGGACACCACTGACTGACATCCTGAGAGACAACTTCCATTCCCTGCAATGCAAGCACGTTCCATGGTGGGATATCTGGCTGGCTGGGTGGGAAGGGGGACTTGCAGCACTGACCATAGTCACCAGCACCTCCCCTCACACCCCCCCAACACAAACTCCACAGTACCCACCTGGTAGAATGCAATGCCCTCCATCCTAACACAAGATCCCACAAAGCACCACCACCCTGGGTTATGTTGTGTGAAGCACAGGGACACTCTTGGGACTCTTAGCCAAACAACTGCCAGGACAACACTCCCAGCCATCCTGTCAGCACAGCCAGCCCACCCCACAGGGAAGCAGAGTCAAAAGGAAGGAAGCATGGGCATGCTGGGAAGGGGGTGGAGGCAATAGCATGATGGGAGTGGTAGTCACAGACATTGCTCAGCCTCACAACTGGCCCATCAACACCACCCTGAACCATGCTCACATCACAGGGAGTGGAGAAGGACTCACAAGATGGCTGACACTGGCTACTGCTGTGGGGAGCACAAGGCCCTGCTGCCAACTGTGCACCAACAAACAGCAGGACACCACTGACTGACATCCTGAGAGACAACTTCCACTCCCTGCAATGCAAGCACGTTCCATGGTGGGATATCTGGCTGGCTGGGTGGGAAGGGGGACTTGCAGCACTGACCATAGTCACCAGCACCTCCCCTCACACCCCCCCAACACAAACTCCACAGTACCCACCTGGTAGAATGCAATGCCCTCCATCCTAACACAAGATCCCACAAAGCACCACCACCCTGGGTTATGTTGTGTGAAGCACAGGGACACTCTTGGGACTCTTAGCCAAACAACTGCCAGGACAACACTCCCAGCCATCCTGTCAGCACAGCCAGCTCACCCCACAGGGAAGCAGAGTCAAAAGGAAGGAAGCATGGGCATGCTGGGAAGGGGGTGGAGGCAATAGCATGATGGGAGTGGTAGTCACAGACATTGCTCAGCCTCACAACTGGCCCATCAACACCACCCTGAACCATGCTCACATCACAGGGAGTGGAGAAGGACTCACAAGATGGCTGACACTGGCTACTGCTGTGGGGAGCACAAGGCCCTGCTGCCAACTGTGCACCAACAAACAGCAGGACACCACTGACTGACATCCTGAGAGACAACTTCCACTCCCTGCAATGCAAGCACGTTCCATGGTGGGATATCTGGCTGGCTGGGTGGGAAGGGGGACTTGCAGCACTGACCATAGTCACCAGCACCTCCCCTCACACCCCCCCCAACACAAACTCCACAGTACCCACCTGGTAGAATGCAATGCCCTCCATCCTAACACAAGATCCCACAAAGCACCACCACCCTGGGTTATGTTGTGTGAAGCACAGGGACACTCTTGGGACTCTTAGCCAAACAACTGCCAGGACAACACTCCCAGCCATCCTGTCAGCACAGCCAGCCCACCCCACAGGGAAGCAGAGTCAGAAGGAAGGAAGCATGGGCATGCTGGGAAGGGGGTGGAGGCAATAGCATGATGGGAGTCGTAGTCACAGACATTGCTCAGCCTCACAACTGGCCCATCAACACCACCCTGAACCATGCTCACATCACAGGGAGTGGAGAAGGACACACAAGATGGCTGACACTGGCTACTGCTGTGGGGAGCACAAGGGCATGCTGGGAACTGCACACCAACCAACAGCAGGACACCACTGTCAGCCATCTTGCCATTGCCCTCACACCCACACACACTGAACTCCCCACAAAAGCAAGTAAGTATGGGAATGCTGGGAAGTGGGGTGGAGGCAATAGCATGATGGGAGTCACAGTCACAGACATAGCTCACCCCCACAACTGTCCCATCAACACCACCCTGAACCATGCTCACATCACAGGGAGTGGAGAAGGACTCACAAGATGGCTGACACTGGCTACTGCTGTGGGGAGCACAAGGCCCTGCTGCCAACTGTGCACCAACAAACAGCAGGACACCACTGACTGACATCCTGAGAGACAACTTACACTCCCTGCAATGCAAGCACGTTCCATGGTGGGATAACTGACTGGGTGGGTGGGTGGGTGGGAAGGAGGTCTGGCTGTCAACCAAACACAATCAATGCAGACCATGTTCACACCCCAGAGAATACATAGAAATGCCCAAATAATGCAGGACAATGTGCCACACCAATATCAACCCCTGACTGTGACGACTTAGGACAATACAATGTACAGGCCCGCACCCCGAGGCACAGTCACAACTGTCAGGTGTGTCAACCACTGATGCCTGCAGAAACATGACATACATTGTTTGTGTCTCCCAAAAACAGGTGATGATAGGGACACAGCAGCAGACGCTGAGGAGTCCCAGTCCCAGGCTCAAGAGGATGCCGAGCTCACTGGCGTCGTACAGCCTCTGTCCTCCTTGGACGATGAAGAACAACCTGGCACATCCGGTGCAAGTCAACATGCTGCACCAGCAGGACCACCAGCTGCAGCACCAGCAGGTCCACCAGCTGCACCCCCTGCACCCACCCCTCCAACGACTGTCACCACGAATACCATCCCTGCCGACATGGACAGAATAAGGAACAACACCAGCGCAGTGACCCTGGACCAACCTGGGGCCATGGACACCACCACCACCACCAACCCCCAAGGTGGACCAGGGTTATCTGTGCGTGCAACTGCACACACTGCACATGTCAGCAGGGGTGGTGGGAGGGGTGGGAGACAGAGGTCGCTGCTTGCAGACGTTGCTGGTGTGCATGAAGACCCACAACTGGTACGCATAGCTGATGCGTACCAGTCCAGCACCGGAGAGCTCAGCCAGGTAGTGGGGCTCCTCAGAGACATCAAACAGCAGCAGGCTGCCCATCATGCCCGCTTGGACTCCCACATGTCCCATGTGGAGTCACACATGTCACGTGTGGACTCCCACATGTCACGTGTGGACTCCCACATGACCCGCGTGGAGTCCAAGTGGGATGTACTACATGAGATGACGGCGGTGCACAGGGACATTTTACAATGCCTCCGCCAGATGAACAGCAACCAGTCCACACCTCCCTGTGTGCCAACAACATCTGGTACCGAACAAACTGCAACTGCCACAGGGAGGGAGGAGGACTCTGGCGGAGAGTCCCCTGCACCGCAGCAGCCTGCACTTGAGGGCCCCCCCCAAGAAGAGGGGTCGTCCGAGGAGGGGAAAGTGAGAGGCTGATGGCCAAGCGCAACTCCCAGGAAGCCTGAACCTGTTCTGGATTTTCGCCTTTGTGCACAGACTGTTCACCCTGTTGATGGCAACACTACTCCCACACATTGCATGGGGAGTACAAGTTGGAACAATGTGTCAGACAACTGTGGCCCCGATACTGGGGATCCTGTCTACCTGGACTTTCTATTCATCTAGGAACTTGGGATTGCAAGATTCATGTACAGCACAATCCATCCTATGCACTATTATCACAATAAACACACTAATACACCATACTTGCCTCTGTCGTGATTCCAACGTGGGTGCTGTTATGGGGATGATGAACTGCAAAATTACACAGTGTATGCGAACTGCAACAGCAAGGACAACACAGGCATGTGAGTACAGGCAACGTGACACATATGAGGGAGACACACCACCAGGGCTACACAACACATACACACCTAGGCCATCTGACTCATTGCCTACACTGATGTTGCCAGGGAAGACGGTGCAATGCACAGACACCACACCCATTCCCAGTTGTAGTCAAGTAGCCCACAGGTGCAGTAAGCAAATGGCAGTCAAATGTGTGACCACAGACAACGCACATCACTAAGTGAAGCACAGGTTTATTACACAGTAGCAACATGCCGTAACCACTACAGATGCAAGGTAACCCCACCTGGTAGCGGGCACACAGTCAACAACTGTAGACAGAAGGAAGTCCATGGGTGTGGCGCACATCACCTGTAGGGACACAACAGCTACCAGCCTGGATGTGCAATCACGTCGTCGGTGGACACAGTTGACCAAACGAATCTGAAAGTACCCTGTGAAGGACAGAAATGACACACAGTCAAAAGCAATGCAGTACAGGACAGAACAGCAAAACTCATGCACAATACATGTTACAAGATACCCACCCAGAACCAAGTTAGCATGTCAACACTGTTGGGGAGTACAGCCCACCTGTCACCACACATCGCAACACACATCCTGTCAAGTAGCCCATGGACACACTCCAACAGCACCAGAGCACCACCCACACATCATGCCAACTCACATCATTCACATGACACCTCAGGATACTCACATTCAGCTAAAGAAGTTGGTGATGAGCTGTGTGCGGACATCACCATCACCATCATCATCATCATCGTCACTGGCATCGTGGTCCAGGCCAGGATCCTCCACAGGTGGCGGATGTTGGTCATCGTCATCCTGGATGAGAGGCAACTCCTTCCGCACTGCCAGGTTGTGGAGCATGCAGCAGACGATGATAATCTTGCACACTTTCGCAGGGGCATATGGGAGGGACCCTCCGGTCTTGTCCAGGCAGCGGAAGCGGCTCTTCAGGAGACCAAAGGTCCGCTCAATCACTCTCCTGGTCCGACCATGTGCCTCATTGTAGCGCATCTGGGCAGGTGTCACAGGGTTCCTGAGGGGTGTCAGCAACCACGGCATGTTGGGGTATCCCGAGTCACCTACGGACAGACAAGTGCACATCAGCTGACTTGGAAAAGTGGGCGGAATACTACAGATCAGATCACACACAATGGCACAAAGTCAGTACACACCGACAAGCCAGGCACGCTGGTTCTGCATCTGTGCCATCAACCTGGGGATGCGACTACTCCTCATCACAAAGGCATCGTGTGCTGAACCAGGGAAACGGGCACACACGTGTGTGATGGTCATGTCTGCAAGACACACCACCAGTGCATTGACCGAGTGGTAGTGCTTGCGGTTCCTGTAGGCCTGCTCCTGGGCCTGTGGTGGTACCAAAGCCACATGTGTCCCATCAATGGAGCCAATGACATGCGGCATCCTCCCCAGGGCATAAAAGTCACTCTTCACGTCAGTGAGTCGTCGCAGTCTAGGGAAATAGATGTACCGGTTCAGGAAGAGCAACATTGCCGCCAAGAAATCGCGGAGCACACGGCTGAACATGGTCTGTGACATCCCACCAGCAGACGCCACAGTATGTTGGAAGGTACCGGTGGCAAAGAAGTGTAGGGCTGCCATCACCTTCACCTTGGGGGTCAGCGCTGTAGGATACGGCCGGCCAGGCTGCAAATGTGGGGACAACTGCACTGCAAAATCCTCAATCAGCTGCCTGGTGAAGCGGTACCGTCGGATGCTGTCCCGTTCCACCATCGTTGCCAGGTCTGGGAATGGCCGATGGACAGCAGGAGCCCTGCAGTGCAGAGGAGAAGTAAGCAAGATCGTCAGTCACCCCACATATGCGGCATTGAACACACTCAAGATCCCAACATACATCATCATGAGGCACAACTACATGAAGTGTGCAGTACCGGAACGACATGTATGGTACATACATGGCCAACATCTGTCAACACGGTCCTACAGGTGGCATCAATTTGTCCCAGGTTGGCCCATTGGATATCATGATGCTGTGTCACAGTCACCCCCCAGTGACATGTGAGGACAGATGTGCCCCAGGCACCACAGCTCAACGACAGGCACATTCCCAGGGACCCTGTAATGCCACATGGACACTGGCATCACCTGGAGTATCATGTGTACACCACAACAAAACAAACATGACCCCCACAGGTAGTGGCCACACTTGCCATGGCAGGAGAGCCATGGACGTCTGTGACACACACGCACAACATCAGAGTCCATGCACACACAACGTGGATGTGGAGACTGTCTCCCATTGTGCACATGAAATCAGAGACATTGTAAACACTACATGCACAAAGACTGTGGAGGGCCATCACTATTGTGCCACTGGGACACCCTGGCTCAAACATACCGTCCCACATGGGACTCACGGGGTATGTGACATGACATACACAAACACCACTGTGAAATGTGACCATGGCACATGCACAGATATGAACAGTTGCACATCACAGTGGTCACGTACACGTAACACCCAGGATCCTGTCCCCATGAACACGTGCACAGCCTGGGGGTGGCTGCCCACAGGTGACACCCACAGGACAACATGTACACCAACATACACACAATAGGAAATGCAGCCTTACATGCCTTCATGATAAGGTGTGGACAGGCTGTCGTGATGTAGGTGTGCCCTCACTCCCTGGGAGCTATCTGTGGCTGGCATATGTCCATCTGAGACAGGCATGCTGACATATGCCAGTCACATGTACAGTGATGCGTTGAACAGCAATGGACCGATCGGTGCCTCCGGCCGGCCCATTGCATTCAATGTGTGCGGGTACGCGTTGTACCCCTGTGCGCGTTGAACAGCAATGGACCGATCGGTGCCTCCGGCCGGCCCATTGCATTCAATGTGTGCGGGTACGCGTTGTACCCCTGTGCGCGTTGTACTGCAATGGACCGATCGGTGCCTCCGGCCGGCCCATTGCATTCAATGTGTGCGGGTACGCGTTGTACCCCTGTGCGCGTTGTACTGCAATGGACCGATCGGTGCCTCCGGCCGGCCCATTGCTTTCAATGTGTGCGGGTACGCGTTGTACCCCTGTGCGCGTTGTACTGCAATGGACCGATCGGTGCCTCCGGCCGGCCCATTGCATTCAATGTGTGCGGGTACGCGTTGTACCCCTGTGCGCGTTGTACTGCAATGGACCGATCGGTGCCTCCGGCCGGCCCATTGCATTCAATGTGTGCGGGTACGTGTTGTACCCCTGTGCGCGTTGTACTGCAATGGACCGATCGGTGCCTCCGGCCGGCCCATTGCTTTCAATGTGTGCGGGTACGCGTTGTACCCCTGTGCGCGTTGTACTGCAATGGACCGATCGGTGCCTCCGGCCGGCCCATTGCTTTCAATGTGTGCGGGTACGCGTTGTACCCCTGTGCGCGTTGTACTGCAATGGACCGATCGGTGCCTCCGGCCGGCCCATTGCTTTCAATGTGTGCGGGTACGCGTTGTACCCCTGTGCGCGTTGTACTGCAATGGACCGATCGGTGCCTCCGGCCGGCCCATTGCTTTCAATGTGTGCGGGTACGCGTTGTACCCCTGTGCGCGTTGTACTGCAATGGACCGATCGGTGCCTCCGGCCGGCCCATTGCTTTCAATGTGTGCGGGTACGCGTTGTACCCCTGTGCGCGTTGTACCTCAATGGACCGATCGGTGCGCACCCATTGACAATGGGCTTGCCTGGCAACGGACGCGTTTTCGAATATTCGAACGAGTCGGTTGCTGGAAAATCAGTTGGTCACCCACAACAATGTTGCAAAATCATGTATGTCATGAAGTTGAAATTTTGAAGGATGCTGTGGGCGTGTTTTGGTGCTGCTATTCCATGGATTGGCCAGATTCAGAAGATGCAAACGACTTGGACCTATCACTTTGGACACAAGGGACAGTATCTGCCTCTCCAGCACATATATATTGCTGCATGTTCCCCTGAGAGCCCACTTGCCTGCACTACATGCTCCAGGACGACATCTGCCACTGCACTGCTGCTGTCTCTGCCCCTCTGGACCCTGCAATGGCACGTACTGTGGAGAGAGCCCCAGCCTTCAGCCTTGAAGAGAACCAGGCCCTGCTGGACAGCCTACTTCCACAGTACAGCAAGCTGTATGGGACACCAGGGGAGCAGGTGAGTGTTCTGTGCACTGCCTTTCTGAATGTGCATTTTGTCTGACTAGCAAGGCTGAGAGTCAGCACACCACTGGCTAGCAGGCTCACTGAGTAGTTGTCACCCCCATAGTGTGTAGTGACTTGCACTGGACAGGTATGGTGCAGTGACAGTGCTTCTGAACAGGGTTTTACTCCCCATGCTATGATACCATGTAGTGACTTCTGGAAAACTGTCCATGGGCAGCCGTGCACTGCCTGGGTACACCATGTGCCCCTGTGATTGCGACATGTATATGCAACTGTGTCATGCACGGATATGTTGCATGTGTAGTAATGTCCTTATCACTTTGTCATCCTGACAGGCTTCTGCCCATCGGAAGCATGAGATCTGGAAGGACATCGTCCGGGCTGTCCGGTCCGTGGGGGTCTACAAGCGCCGGATCCGCAACTGCCAAAAGAGGTGGCAGGACCTTCGGGGCTGGACCCGGAGGATTGCACGGGTCCAGCTGAAGCTGTCGCCTCCTCGCAGGAGGGGCGGAACACGGACCCTGACCCCCACATGCTCAGGATCCTGGCGGTGGTCTTTCCAGACCTGGATGGGCAGCTGAAGGCCAGAGAGCAGCAAGGAGGGGGTGAGTCAAAGACTGCACTGTGTACTCTGTCTAACATGTTATGTGCCCTCCTCGGGCCAGGTTGAACTGCCACAGTACAGCAGTCATGTTGTCCAGGAGCCATGTCCCTCTATTGTGCACTGCCCACTCCTCATCTGATACCCAGGTGTGGCCCTTACATGCAGGGAATCCTGTCACTTAGGACTGTGTCCTTGCAGTTTGCTTGACTCAAGGTGGGAGACAGCATCTGTTTCCCTGACTCTGTGGTGGGCATCATGGGTGGGTCCATTGCTTACACAATGCCTGTATTCTGACATGTATTCAGCGTGTTACTTTGATCTGTGGTCCAATTGCTGAGCTGATCCACCACATGTGGCTGGGGTACCTGGCACACACCCATGCTGCGGGTGGGAACAATGTTTGGGCCCCAGGAGTATGTATATGACGTGTGTCACACATACTTAGCCAGCTGCCTACAGTCCAGGGCTCATCCCTCATTCATGTGGGGCTGGACAGTCATGCCTACTCCAGGCCATACAATACACTCTGTACTCCCACTCCCGTGTATCAGTGGACACATTGTGCACAGTGATTTGCCCCTCAGGTGTCTGCCTCTGTGTCAGTGTGCTGTGGATTAGTCGCCAGGACTGCTGTGGAGTTTCTTGGTAGGGGCTCAGCATGCCACTGGAGATGTGACCATAGGAGATGATACTTGTGTGACACATAGGTGTCTGATCAGCTGCCCATGCAGACTGGGGCATGTAAATGTGAAGTTCAGGTAGCTGTTCCCCATGCACAGCAGAGTGTGAGGGGCTCAGGTTCAGAGGGTAGTGTCACAGGTCTCCCATATGTCCAATAGGTATGACCTGGACAGATGAGGGTTAAGAGGATGTGTTGTGGGGGGATGTACATGTGCACTTGTGCAGCTCCAGGACTTGCATTCCCCATGACCTACTATTGTGACACAGTGCAGAGTGTTGTTGTCTGGCTGCAAAGTCATACATCACTGAGACAGTGATGTATGACTTTGCAGTCATGCCTCCGCCATGGCATGTGTCTACTGATTGGTGATCCTGCAGGGGAGTGACATGTGCTACATGCACACCATAGTGGCGCTGGCTATCAGGACATGGGTGCATCATGGTGTCTGTCGCTGGTATGCATCACATGCATTTCCTATTTGACTCTGGGCATCCCTTACATCCGTAAACCTGTACTGACTCAGTGGCAAGAGCTGTGATGTGTCCACACCGTGTCCTCTGCACTGTCCAACTACTGTGTACTTGGTGCATGTGTCAACACTGGGGTGTTGCAATCCAACAGACACCAGACAGATGGGTGCAAGGCCATGTGGGATGTGAGTGCCATGCTTGGCATCAGACTGACAATTGACTTCTCCTGTTCAATTAGTGCACTTTTAGCAATGTACAACTAATGATGCCAGGGCTTGCTCTGTGATGTGCTGTGCTCACAGTGGTGTGTGCGTTATGTGCAGGTGACTGATGTCTGTCTGTTTCCCCATTGTTTGCAGATACATCCACGGCCACGGAAGGGGACAGCTCCACGGACCAGGAGGAGCCGGAGAGCCAGACTGGGTCAGCAGCCGAGGAGTGGTCGGAGGGACCCAGTGGCACGGAGGGCGAGGGGAGCCACACCGAGGAGTCCTCAGCAGCATCCACCTCAGCTGAGGACCAGAGCAACTCGGAGGATGACTCCCTTGTGGAGGCGGGTGTCAGCAGCCACCACACCCCAGCTAGTGTTGCTGTCCCCGCCACCACCAGCACCACCACCGCCCTCCCATCGGCTCCCATTCCCCAGGTCCGTGGAGGCTCCCATGTCCGGGAGCGTGTCTCCTTTGGGCCAGGCACCGCACCCCCTGCCCCTGTGTCCCCTGCTGCCCTGAGTGAGGAGTCTGTGTACCTCCTTCGCCAGCTCCATGTAGGGCAGACAGCCATGCTGAGTGTCCTCCATGCGCACACCGCGCTGTTGACTCAGCTGGTGTCGTTCATGGAGGGCATCTCATCGGGCATGTCTGACCTACAGAGGGGCAATAGGTCCATGGACTCCTCCCTGACGGCAGCAGTGTCCCTCCTCAAACGGTCCCTCACCCCTCCTGCCTCTGCTCCATCCACACTCCCCAGCACCTTACCCATCCCAGGCACACACACACTGGCACACACCAGCACACACACACCCAACGCACTGACACACACGCCAATGACAAAACGCACACGCACGCACATTCAGGGGACTGAAGCCAGACTCACAGGGGATGGGGCCCTGGAACACACACACGCATCCACATGCACTGCGCAGTCCTCAGTTCCCTCTCCCTCCAAAGCACCCTCCCTTGCCTCACCTGCAACCCCAAAGTCACAGCAGCTCTTCCTCTGTGACCTCGGCCTCTTCCCCACCGATGAAGCTGCTCCAGCATCCCGGGGGAAGAGGAAGCCCACCCACACGGAGCAGAGTGCCCCTCGCCCCCGGACACCCTCCCCCAGGCGCAGACGGACTGAGGCCCCCACCCGCAAGTCCCCCCGGAGTGCTAAGAGCAAGACCCCGCCACCGCCCTGCAGCTCAGGCACAAGGTCTCCGTCCTCCATCCCTCAGGCCCCCACTGCACAGGTGCCCCCACCACACCCTGCCCCAGGTTCCCCCACCCACAGATATACCATCCCCAAGATGCTCCGGCCTTCTCCCCTGCCACTTGCTCTCCCAGCACCACACCCCCGCTGCGCTTGTCTGTGCCACTGATGTGGTGAGGGTGTCCCCCCCTCTGTCCAACCCACCTTGCCTGTTCCCCATTCTCCTCCCCTGGAGGTAGGCACTGCAGTGGAGTCCACTACCGCCCTGTCTGACTTGGGCACTGCAGTGGCGGACCTGTCCACCCCATCTGCAGGGTCCACTGCAGTTGTGCCGGCACCCACGACATCTGTGTCATGCCCCCCAGTTGTGCCGGCACACACCATGTCAGACACCTCCACTGCAGTTGTCAGTGGCTCTCCAGCACCCACCACCCCTTCCCTGACTCCCCCTGGTGAGCCCTGATCCTGTCCCTGCGGTGCCTGGCCTGCCCCCGGTTGCCCCTCCTAGTGGATTGTCCCTGGTATTGTGCAGGCATGCGTAGGGTGACATCTGCCAGTGTCACCCTGTTTGAACTTTGACAATGGACTGGCCATTGGCCTTTGCTCTTTTTCAGGACTTCGTTTGGCCTCAACACATATGCTGAATAAAGCAACTTTCTTTTCTCTAGTGCTCATGCTTCAGATGTACATGTTGTTGGTGCAGCTAACCATGCCCTTGCTGCAGTGATGGTGATATCTGGTCTCATGATTATGAAGTGTTACTGTGCAGGAACCCATGTGGTCCAGGGGGAATGTGTCCTATCATGTGGTGTATCCATGTCATCAATAGCAGCATCTGAGGGTGTCATGTGTTCAGTATTTGGCAATGGGTTTCCTACTTACATTGGCAATTTCATATCTGTGGCTTCCACCCCTGCACATCTGTTGTGCCTGCCATCGTTGCATTTGTCTACTTCCCTGACCGTGTTGCCATCTCCAGTGGACATGCAGGTTTGGGCATCAATGGGGAGGGACTCATCCGTGTAGTCAGTGCAACATTGCTATACAAGTGTGTTGGATCTGTGCTGATGATTCCGTTGGCACATCCATGACCAGGCTGATGTGATGGGAGCCCTCATTTGGTGCTAATTGTTGATTGTGTGACCAAGTGCTCAGCTGACATGATGGGGCCCTACTGAGGCAACATATGGCACAGCTTTCCTCACACAGGAGTGGAGTCCCCTCATGGCAGTGTGTACACGTGTGACATTGCCTGCGCCCAAGGTGTGTGTTGTATGTGCATGTCTGTGTGTTCACTTCCATTCATCTGCGCATGCTGTGATCCCTAGTGTTGTACCTGTTTGTGATGCTTGCTGACTTGAGCTATGTTCCCCCAAAGTCTTCTCCCTGTGTTCTCTGTGATGTGGGTGCATGGCACATTACTGGTCATCAGGGTGTCACCCATAGGTGTGTTTGCTGTCAGGGCAGAGTTTGTGTGCTGACGCAGATGGGTCACAGTCAGGTTTCCCTTTGGCACTTGTTGTTTGCCCCTGTCATGTGATTTCCAGTTTGTGTTATCTTTCAGTGATTGTGACACGTTGTGTGTGTGACTGCTGGCACTCCTTAGGGTCTGGGCTGCAATGTTGGTTGTTGTCTATGTGTGTTCTTTGTGGGTGACCTTGGCTTCTTCATTGGTGTGTGACTGTGGCTGGGATCCCATTGGTCGGTGTGGTATTGCCGTCATGTCCATGTACAGCGTAGTGTGCAGTGTGTCAGACATTCAGGAGTCTTGTTGAGTGTCCATGTGTGATGTGTTTCTACACCTTGGTTCCCACCCACCACCCTGGAATAGTAATGGGTGCATGTGCAATGTCACCAGTGCATGTGTACTTCACTGCTGCACATTGTTGGAGGTCGAGGGGTGTGGTCTTGAGTGTGTGCAGATGAGAGTTGTTGCCCGGCTAGTCCCCTGCCTCCATGTTGGCCTTGGCTTACTGGCCATGCTGATTGATTTGTGCTTGTGTAGGTGTGATGGTAGTTAGTTGCTCAGGACACCTGACTGTGGTTCACAGTGTGAACGACATTTAGCTTTGTCATCACAGTGGTATTTTTCTTCAGCCCAGGGTCACCACATTGTGGGGGCCCTGGGGGTGGTGCTGTGGTGTGTCTGTGACTTGCTGTGTCAGTTGTTGTTCCTACGTGCCTGTGTGACATGTGTGTTTTGTGCTCCCTCTCACCTGTCAATGCCTGCTTGCCCACATAGGGGATTTGGATCCATGAGTTACCTTAGTGTGGCAGTGTATGCACATCTGTATGATTGGTATTCAGCTCTCCTCATGTGTTGTGTTGTTGCCTGGGGACACTGGCACCCCCACCCCTCACCTGCTGTGTATGATGACAGTGTTGGTCTGCCTGTTTGTGTTTGTGCATCTGCACCACTGCATTGGCATATCTTGGGTGTGCCATTGGCTGTATGTTGTTTGGTGTGTTTCCCCTGCTGTCCCTGGGACTCCTAGGTCATCGGTCAGCACAGTGATCATGGTTTGTGTGTCCCATTGCTGCCATGGTATGGTATCTGTTCACCTCACATCTGCTGTCTCCACAGGGTATCTGCATTTGTGTGCCCATTGGTGCAAATATGTGGGTCTGCATTCTGATGGTCACTTCTGTCATTGTGTCATTGATGACTGTTGACGGTCTCAGCCCCCATGGGTGTTGTTTGTCTGCACATGGCCAAAGGAATGTTTCATTTGCACTGCAGTATTTGGCTCCCCCAATTTATGTTGCAATGGGACACATACACTACTTTGCCACAGATGAGTTTTTGGTTCTGTGACCAGGAATGATCCATGCAGTTTGGCAGTTGCAGCTCTTTCTTTGTCAACAATTACCTTTTGGTCACTGTGATGATGAGGGTGTAGACCCCATTGCCACAATGGTCAAAATGTGCTTCAGCTATGGACCCCACACTTACCTTTTGGTCACTGTGATGATGGGGGTTTAGACCCCATTGCCACAATGGTCAAAATGTGCTTCAGCTATGGACCCCACACTTGCCTTTTGGTCACTGTGATGATGGGGGTTTAGACCCCATTGCCACAATGGTCAAAATGTGCTTCAGCTATGGACCCCACACTTGCCTTTTGGTCACTGTGATGATGGGGGTTTAGACCCCATTGCCACAATGGTCAAAATGTGCTTCAGCTATGGACCCCACACTTGCCTTTTGGTCACTGTGATGATGGGGGTTTAGGCCCCATTGCCACAATGGTCATGGGCTGCTTGCATTGTGGGTGCCACACACATATATGTGTGGCACATGTGCTAGGGGGTCACATTGTATGTTCAATGTCATGTTCGGTGTTGTAGGCATTTGACACAGCCTGCTCACACGCTTGTCATGGTGGTGGGGGATGTCTTAATCTTGCATTCCCTAGGTTGTGGTGTGCTTGTTGTGTCATGCATTGTCCATCCTATGAGTGGGGGTGGTAGTAGTGGTAGGCATCCTGCCCCCTGGCTAAGGGTGGTAGTAGTGGTAGGCTTCCTGCCCCCTGGCTAAGGGTGGTAGTAGTGGTGGGCATCCTGCCCCCCTGGGTGAGGGTGGTAGTAGTGGTAGGCATCCTGCCCCCCTGGGTGAGGGTGGTAGTAGTGGTAGGCATCCAGCCCCCCCTGGCTAAGGGTGGTGGTAGGCATCCAGCCCGCCCTGGGTGAGGGTGGTAGTAGTGGTAGGCATCCAGCCCCCCTGGCTAAGGGTGGTAGTAGTGGTAGGCATCCAGCCCCCCCTGGTTGAGGGTGGTAGTAGTGGTAGGCATCCAGCCCCCCCTGGCTAAGGGTGGTGGTAGGTATCCAGCCCGCCCTGGGTGAGGGTGGTAGTAGTGGTAGGCATCCAGCCCCCTGGCTAAGGGTGGTAGTAGTGGTAGGCATCCAGCCCCCCTGGTTGAGGGTGGTAGTAGTGGTAGGCATCCAGCCCCCCTGGGTGAGGGTGGTAGTAGTGGTAGGCATCCTGCCCCCTGGGTGAGGGTGGTAGTAGTGGTAGGCATCCAGCCCCCTGGCTAAGGGTGGTGGTAGGCATCCAGCCCGCCCTGGGTGAGGGTGGTAGTAGTGGTAGGCATCCAGCCCCCCTGGGTGAGGGTGGTAGTAGTGGTAGGCATCCTGCCACCCTGGCTAAGGGTGGTAGTAGTGGTAGGCATCCAGCCCCCTGGCTAAGGGTGGTAGTAGTGGTGGGCATCCTGCCCCCCTGGGTGAGGGTGGTAGTAGTGGTAGGCATCCAGCCCCCTGGCTAAGGGTGGTAGTAGTGGTGGGCATCCAGCCCCCTGGGTAAGGGTGGTAGTAGTGGTAGGCATCCAGCCCCCTGGCTAAGGGTGGTAGTAGTGGTAGGCATCCAGCCCCCCTGGTTGAGGGTGGTAGTAGTGGTAGGCATCCAGCCCCCCTGGCTAAGGGTGGTAGTAGTGGTAGGCATCCAGCCCGCCCTGGGTGAGGGTGGTAGTAGTGGTAGGCATCCAGCCCCCCTGGCTGAGGGTGGTAGTAGTGGTAGGCATCCAGCCCCCCTGGTTGAGGGTGGTAGTAGTGGTAGGCATCCAGCCCCCCTGGGTGAGGGTGATAGTAGTGGTAGGCATCCTGCCCCCTGGGTGAGGGTGGTAGTAGTGGTAGGCATCCAGCCCCCCTGGCTAAGGGTGGTGGTAGGCATCCAGCCCGCCCTGGGTGAGGGTGGTAGTAGTGGTAGGCATCCAGCCCCCTGGCTAAGGGTGGTAGTAGTGGTAGGCATCCAGCCCCCCTGGTTGAGGGTGGTAGTAGTGGTAGGCATCCAGCCCCCCTGGCTAAGGGTGGTGGTAGGCATCCAGCCCGCCCTGGGTGAGGGTGGTAGTAGTGGTAGGCATCCAGCCCCCTGGCTAAGGGTGGTAGTAGTGGTAGGCATCCAGCCCCCCTGGTTGAGGGTGGTAGTAGTGGTAGGCATCCAGCCCCCCTGGGTGAGGGTGGTAGTAGTGGTAGGCATCCTGCCCCCCTGGGTGAGGGTGGTAGTAGTGGTAGGCATCCAGCCCCCCTGGCTAAGGGTGGTGGTAGGCATCCAGCCCGCCCTGGGTGAGGGTGGTAGTAGTGGTAGGCATCCAGCCCCCCTGGGTGAGGGTGGTAGTAGTGGTAGGCATCCTGCCACCCTGGCTAAGGGTGGTAGTAGTGGTAGGCATCCTGCCCCCTGGCTAAGGGTGGTAGTAGTGGTAGGCATCCTGCCACCCTGGCTAAGGGTGGTAGTAGTGGTAGGCATCCAGCCCCCTGGGTAAGGGTGGTAGTGGTGGTGGGCATCTGGCACCCCCTGGCTAAGGGTGGTTGTGGTGGTTGGCATCCAGCCCCCCTGGGTTGGGGTGGTGGCGCGCATTCAGGCCCCTGTGTGCATATGTGGCATTGGTGATGGGCATCCCGCCCCTATGGTGCTGCTGTTGCAAGTATATTCAGATTCCCAGTGTATGTGTGTGATGTGTCGTGTACGTGTTGTATGTGTTTTGTGGTTGGTGTCTGACTTACCTTCTGCGCCGTACGCGTCCGTGCCTGTTCCGGTAGTAGATGTAGAATATTGGTATGATCGGGACGAAGGGATTCATGGTTGGTTCGTGTCGTTCGTCCTTCTCGTTGCTTCGCGTCGTCCTCGTCGCTTGGCTTCGTCCTCGTCGCTTCGCTTCGTCCCTCGCCGCTCGCGTCGTCCTCGTCTGTGCTGTGTTCGTCTCGTAGCCGTGGATCGTGTTGTGGCGCGATTCGGAGCTTATGTGCGCCTCTCCCGGATGCTTTGACGTGCCGTGCGTAGCGACGGGTTCGGCGCGTACGGAAAGCGCATCGTACTTGTCCGGCCGGACGGGGCTGCATTTTCCCTTCCGTGCGACTCGATTCGGCGTTTCCGGATTCGCCTCGGTCGGAGAACAGGACCTGGTTTGGGTGAGTACGGCTCGGCCGGGATTTTTGCTGTTGTGCGCATCGTACTTGCTCGTTCGGTGTGCTGTACGGATCGGTCGGGAAACTGGCTTTCGCATGGCTTTTTTCCCGACCGAATGGTATTGGGTGCGCCTCCGACCGAGATCGGAATCGACCCCTTAATGTAGTTGAAGAATGTAATTTAGAAACTGTAGATAGGTAAACATAGTTACACATGTTCTAAATAATGCTCAACGCGGATTTGTTTTTTTTTACAATCTCGTTGATTGTTTTTTCCCCCTGCTTTTGTATGATGATCTACATTGAAATCACTGTGTATGGTGAAATTCAGTAGAATCTGAGAACAGCAAAAAAGGGAAACTGAAAATGTTATGTAATTCTAAAATTATGTTGTGTTCTTAAAGCTATAATATTATATTCAATAACAGTTTTTCTTCTTCTTTTTTACAGAAGGTAATGGTGAAGTTTGAAAAGATTTCTAATTCAGTTTACAGCAAAACTACTGTAAAATAGTTCCACTGAGTTTTGTATCTACATTAGTAAAAAAAGTAAGAAGAAATAATGTAATAGCATGATAATGTGAAATAATGTTTAGAGACACTTTTACCTCACTCATCCATTCCTTCAAACACTACCCATGCACTCATCTATGCAGTTAGGCACTATTCCCAAACTCATTCAATTTAGCCAGGCACTGTCCATATACTGGTACAATCACCCAGGCACTACCCATGCACTCATGCAATCACTCACAAACTACCCATGCACTCATACAGACACTCAGGCACTTCAGCTGCACTCATGCAATCACCCAAGCAGTACCCATGCAGTCTTCCAATCATCAAGGGACTACCTGTACACTCTTCCAATCACCCATGCACTACCTCTGCACTCATGCAATCACTGAGGCATTACCCATGTACTCTTCAATCACTCAGGCAGTACCCATCCACTCCTCCAATAACCCAGACATTACCTCTGCACACATGCAATCACCCAGGCATTACTCATGCACTCCTTCAATCACTCAGGCAGTACTCATGCACTCCTCCAATCACCCATATATTACTTCTGCACTCATGCAATCACTGAGGCATTACCCATGTACTCTTCAATCACTCAGGCAGTACCCATCCACTCCTCCAATAACCCAGACATTACCTCTGCACACATGCAATCACCCAGGCATTACTCATGCACTCCTTCAATCACTCAGGCAGTACTCATGCACTCCTCCAATCACCCATACATTACTTCTGCACTCATGCAATCACCCAGGCATTACCCATGCACTCCTTCAATCACTCAGCCACTACCCATGCACTTATATAATCACCCATGCACTACCCTTGCACTCCTCCAATCACCCAGGCACTACCCCTTCATTCATGCAATCACACATGCATTAGCTATGCACTCCTCCAATCACCCAGGCACTACCCTTGCACTCCTCCAATCACTCAGGCAGTATCTATGCACTCCTCCAATCACTCAGGCAAAACCCATGCACTTATAACATCACCAAGGTACTACCAATGCACTCCTCTACTATAATCACCCAGGCACTACCCCTGCACTCATGCAATAACCCAGGCATTACCAATGCACTTCTCCAATCCCCCAGCCAGTACCCATACACTTATAAAATCACCCAGGCACTACCTATGCACTCATGCAATCACCCAGGCACTACCCCTGCACTCATGCAATCACCCAGGCACTAGCTATGCACTCATGCAATAACCCAGGCACTACTCTTGCACTCCTCCAATCACACAGGCACTATCCATGTACTCCTCTAATCACCCAACCAGTACCCATGCACTTATAAAATCACCCAGGCAGTACCTATGCACTCCTCCAATCACCCATGGACTACCACTACACTCATGCAACCACCCAGACATTACCCCTGCATTCATGCAATCACCCAGACATTACTCATGCACTCCTCCAACCAGCCAGACATTATCCCTGCACTCATGCAATCACCTAGGCATTACCCATGCACTCCTTCAATCACTCAGGCAGTACACATGCACTTATAAAATCACACAGCCACTACCTATGCACTCCTCTAATCACCCAGGCACTATCCCTGCACTCATGCAATCACCCAGGCGGCACCTATACATTCCTCCAATGACCCAGCCAGTACCCATACACTTATAAAATCACCCATGCACTACCTATCCACTCATGCAATCACCCAGGCACTACTCCTGCACTCATGCAATCACCCAGGCATTACCTATGCACTCATGCAATAACCCAGGCACTACCCTTGCACTCATGCAATCACCCAGGCACTAGCTATGCACTCATGCAATAACCCAGGCACTTCTTGTGCACTCCTCCAATCACCCAGGCACTATCCATGCACTCCTCCAATTACCCAGCCAGTTCCTTTGCACTTAAAAAATCACTCAGGCACTACCTATGCACTCCTCCAATCACCCAGGCACTACCACTACACTCATGCAACCACCCAGACATTACCCCTGCACTCATGCAATCACCCAGACATTACTCATGTACTCCTCCAATCACCTAGACATTATCCCTGTAATTATGCAATCGCCTAGGCATTACCCATGCACTCCTTCAATCACCCAGGCACTATCCCTGCACTCATGCAATCACCCAGGCGTTACCTGTACATTCCTCCAATCATCCAGCCAGTACCCATACACTTATAAAATCACCCAGGCACTACCCTTTCACTCCTCCAATCACCCAGACACTACCCTTGTACTCATGCAATCACCCAGGCACTATCTATGCTGTCATGCAATAACCCAGGCACTACCCTTGCACTCCTCCAATCACCCAAGCACTATCCATGCACTCCTCCAATCACCCAGACATTACCCCTGCACTCATGCAATCACCCATGCATTAGCTATGCACTGCTCCAATCACCCAGACATTACTCCTGCACTAATGCAATCACCCATGCATTAGCTATGCACTCCTCCAATCACCCAGGCACTACCCTTGCACTCCTCCAATCACCCAGGCACTATTCATGCATTCCTCCAATCACCCAGCCAGTACCCATGCACTTATGCAATAACCCAGGCACTACCCATACACTCCTCCAATCACTCAGGCACTACCCATGCACGCATGCAATCACCCAGGCATTACCCATGCACACCTTCAATCACTCAGGCACTATCTATGCACTCCTCTAATCATGCAGGCACTACCCCTGCACTCATGCAATCACCCAGCCAGTACCCATGCACTCTTACAATCACCCAGGCATTACCCATGCACTCATGCAATCAATCAGGTATTACACATGCACTTCTCCAATCACCCCGTCACTACACATGAACTCATGCAATCACACATGCACTACCCATGCACTTCTCCATATATTACACTTGCAGCAATTCATACAACACATATAACTTTGTCTATTTTTTTTAAAAAATGAAAAAATTAACAGAATGAACGAAGAAAACTTTGGAAACATTATGCAATTAGGAAGTCATTGCAAAAATAAAACAATTAACAATGCTGGTTTTTATCAGCAACCACAATAGAATCCACTCATTGCTCTCTATAGCAAAGAACTTTTTTACACTTTACACAACGCTGCTCCACTCCAGCGAATTCAGGTATAGTATGGGGTCTGGCAGTAGTGGAAGAACCTGATGACGTGCTTGGCCCTGCAATTTGGTCGTCTTGGGATGCCTGTCTTTGAAGGTCTCGACGCTGTTCTCTCACAAGACGCCGTGGATGCACCGTTTGGAGATGTTTGAGCATCGAAGAGGTCCCACATGAATATTTCTTGTCTGATCCACGTGAGAGGACCTTGTCACAGATTGCAGCTATGTTAAAAGTCTATCAGGCAAAAAGCATAGCTACAGCTTGCTATGGTAGCGAAATCTGGGGTCATATTGTTACAGATGGCCTTCAGGTGGTCGAGAATACTTTTTTAAAGCGATTGCTGGGCGTGCCAAGTGGTTTGCCGAACCTGGTGGCCCATGAGGAATTGGGGGTGCCTTATCTATGCGACATCTTGGCTTTGCACCCCCTTGTGTTCTGGCTCAAGTGTTGGCTGAACAAGGATCTGGACCTTAGTCAGCAGATTATAAAGGAATGTATGAGCCTTGACAATATGTCCCAAATACCATGGCTAAAATATATTAAACGCTGTTTTAGCGAGCTTGGCTGCCCGAGTTATTCTCAAAACCTGATTCTATTGCTCAAAAGGACGTGGAGTTTGTTAAAAAAATGTTTAGCAGTCTAAGGCGCATAGAAAGAGATGAGCAAGAAGTGCGTAAACCTAGTGTTTGCAAATTCTTGATGTTAAAAACAAACCCTTCTACTGAGCCTTATCTCCTGGGGTCATTGTCTACATATGAGCGGTTTTTATTATCTAGGTTCCGCCTAGATCTTTTTCATTTCTTGCTCGCTGTGCCAAAAGGGTCCAGTAGAGGTCAAGTGTTAGCATCCTGTGGCTGCGACGGAGTGTCTCCTCAGGATTTGCTACACTTCATGTTTTTTTGTAAATTTTATGAGGTACCCGGAGATATTTTTTACTCCCGTTATTAAAGAAAATGAATTTTAATCAGGTTCGTCCTGCTCTTTTGTATTTGCAATTGCTGAAGGCTGATTGTATCTTTTTTATTCTGGGCTACCTAAAATCTACTGTGAGAACTAGAGCCTGTTTGGATTTTTAATAATCATCGTGGTTAAAAAAGAAGACAAAATGCAGTGAAGCTTACGTGGTTTTAGCTATTGGGGTTATTTAAATATAAGGCTGGTTAAGGTGTGCATTCCATTGTATCCTTCAGTCTGTGAGGCAGTCCTAATGGGGCTCTTTGCTGTCTCCTTTCTTTGTTATGAATGCATTCTGTATGTTATTTTATTGCACTTGTATTAATGAATTTTTATGAATTTGGATGTTCGAAACTTTTATGGTTTTCATATGTGAAACCGAATAAAGTTGATTTTGATTTGATTTGATTGTGCACGTCACCTTACGAGTGTTCACTTTCTTCTCACCAGCAGGAATGGAGAGAAAGGCCCATACAATACTCTCATACCGTTGTTTTACACATTCTTCCAACTCTTCTTCTTCTTCTGCAGGAAGCTGTTACGCAGGATTAGAAAAAGCCATTTTCTCTTGATGTAAAAAAACACCAAAAACATACAGAAAAGAAGAGAGAAACACAAGAGCTGTGTCTCTGCAGATGTTGTTGAAAGAATGAAAAATTTGGGTGGGGTCCTGCAAGTTCTAGAATCAAAAGCTTCTTAACCAATTATATGCTTTCTTTTAAAGTCTAATGGGATTCGTGCACCGGGTGCGCAAACGGCACACACCCAACGTGCAACCGGTGCGCACCCGGCCCGATAATAAAGTTATATACATATACTTTTAAATCAAAATAATTTACGGTGGAATCGCGCACCTGGCGTGCCCAGAAATACCTAAGTGACGTTGCGCAGGGACCGTCGCGGCTCCCGTAACTTTATTATAAGACGTTTAACATCGATATTATTTAAGTGACTATTACTTTTAGAACTCATAGAATAAACCATATATGACTGATTTAATACATTTATAGTATATATCATATATGTAAAATTATTAAAAAAAGAAAAATGAGAACCAGTCACCCTTCACATACCATACGCGTATTGTACATGACTTAACCAATATGGCAGCAAAATTCTTGCATTCACACATCCACCGTGACCGGTACACAATCGGTACGCGAATCCACTTAAAAAAAAAATGTAATGCATATTTTTGAAAGGAGAAAACATCACATTATTTTTCTAAAAAGTGATGTCACTGACCATGTCATGAGTGATGTAATATGTGACGTCATCAGCAGTGCATTGCGGGGGCGCGAGATATAGTTAGCTGAACTAACTATAACAGGGGAATTTCTATGGTTTTGTGCGAGTGAAATTTCCAACTAACTATAACGTCCCTGAAACCTATGGTTTTTTCAGTGAATTTCTAAGGTTTTTAAATGATAATTTCTAACTATAACATGCCTGAAACCTATGGTTTTTTCAGTGAATTTCAAAGGTTTTTTAAATGCTAATTTCTAATTATAACGTGCCTGAAACCTATGGTTTTTAAGTGAATTTCAAAGGTTTTTTAAATGCTAGTTTCTAACTATGCCTACAGAGGTAGGACATGTGAAGAAAGAAGAAAAACGCACAGAAAGAAGCAAAAGAAATGCAGAAAGAAGCAACAGAAGTCCACAAAGACGAAGAAAAGTGCAGGAAGAAGCAAGACATGTGCAGAAAGAACCAACAAAGGAGCAGAAAGAGGCCTTGTTGCAAAATCATCCTGTGCCCACAACTTTTTCAGATGGGTACTGGTGGTAACTGACTCTGACTAACCAGGCCTAGAGCCAGTGCTATGCTAAAAGACACTTAGAATACAGTGAAAACACCTACATACACTAGGGAACACTATGCGTTGGGGTACCCCTGTGATTAGCATGACCTCCTCTGTAAGGCCCTAGTACATAAAAGGGCAGGGGGATTAAAACTACCTCTAAGTCAGAGGTGCAGAAATATGCTACTTTAACTAGTGGTCGCGATTGCAGAGTGGTGGAGAAAGGGTGCTGGGCGTCCAACCAACGCTCAGGAATTCCGCTGCGTAGGACTTACAGGAGGTACCAGGAGGGATTCTTGGCCCCAAACTCCCTCAGGACTATATTGGACTTCATCCCCCATCCCGTAGTCTGCCACGAGGCACGTTTGCAGAGTGGTAGAGAAAGGGTGCCATGGCCTCCGAAGACGTCTTAGCAATCCCACTGTGTAGGACTTACTGAGGTAACAAGAAGGTAGTTGGCCCCCAAGGACATCCTTGGGGGCCAACTTCCCAAACTATTACCTCCAGTCAGTCCCACACAGCAGCACTGGTAAGTACTCGTACCAGGCCACGCCCACTTTGCCCACCACTCTACAAACGCGCTCCCTGGCATGCTCTTGGATGGGGATTGAAGTCCCCTTCACTGCTGGGGGTCCTTTAGGGGCCAACTAGCCTACCTTTTACCTCCAGTAAGCGCCACACAGTGGGATTGGTGAGAGGTAGACAAAGGCCATGCCCCCTTTCTCCACCACTCTGCAAACGCGCCCCCTGGCGAGTTGTAAGTTGGGGGATTAAGTCCCCTTGAATGCTGAGGGTCCCTGGGGTCCAACTAGCCAACCAGGTACCTCCAGTAAGCGCCACAGAGCTGCGTTGCAGAGAGGTGTAAAAAGGGGCATGGCCTGGATCACCTCTCTGCAACGCAGCGCAGTGGCGCTTACTGGAAGCACCTGGTTGGCTAGTTGCCCCCAGGGGCCCTCAGGATTGAAAGGGAATTAATTCCCCAACTTTAAACGCGCCACAGGGCGTGTTTGCACACATGTCACCTCAGGCCCCGCCCCCTCCCATCAATACTGTGCAAACGCGCCCCCTGGTGCGTTTTAAGTTGGGAGATTAAGTCCCCTTCAATACTGAGGGTCCCTGGGGTTCAACTAGCCCACTAGGTACCTCCAGTAAGCGCCACAGAGCTGCGTTGCAGAGAGGTGTAAAAAGGGGCGTGGCCTGGACCCCCTCTCTGCAACGCAGGCCTGTGGCACTTACTGGAGGTACCTGGTGGCCTAGTTGGCCCCCAGGGGCCCTCAGGATTGAAGGGGAATTAATTCCCCAAGTTAAAACGCCCCACAGGGCGTGTTTCCAACACATGTCACTTCAGGCCCCGCCCCCTCCCTTCACCACTGTGCAAACGCACCCCGTGGCTCGTTTTAAGTTGGGGGATAAAGTCCCCTTGAATCCTGAGGGTCCCTGGGATCCAACTAGCCCACAAGGTACCTCCAGTAAGCGCCACAGAGCTGCGTTGCAGAGAGGTGTAAAAAGGGGCGTGGCCTGGACCACCTCTCTGCAACCCAGGCCTGTGGCACTTACTGGAGATACCTGGTGGGCTAGTTGGCCCCCAGGGGCCCTCAGGATTGAAGGGGAATTAATTCCCCAACTTAAAACGCGCCACAGGGCGTGTTTGCAGACATGTCACCTCAGGCCCCGCCCCCTCCCTTCACCACTGTGCAAATGCGCCCCGTGGCACGTTTTAAGTTGGGGGATAAAGTCCCCCTGAATCCTGAGGGTCCCTGGGGTCCAACTAGCACACCAGGTACCTCCAGTAAGCGCCACAGAGCTGCGTTGCAGAGAGGTGTAAAAAGGGGCATGGCCTGGACCACCTCTCTGCAACGCAGCCCTGTGGCGCTTACTGGAGGTACCTGGTGGACTAGTTGGCCCCCAGGGACCCCCAATATTGAAGGAGAATTAATTCCCCAACTTCAAACGCGCCACTGGGCGCGTTTGCAGAGTGTTGCTGGGAGGGGGCTGGCCTCGGCGATGCCGGTCTTTTTTCTTTTTTTAAGAAGGGGAGCTGTGTGACCCTCCTTCGTTTCCTATTTTGTTGGCCCTGGGGACCCCATCCCCCAGGGCCTGGACCCTATTTTATTTTATTTTTTTTAAATGGAAGGGCGCCGCGTGGCCCCCCTCCCGAGGCCATATTCGGCCCCGGGGACCCCATCCCCCGGGGCATGGCCAGTGTTTACTTTTTATTTATTATCTTTGTAGGGGGGCTGCGTGGCCCCCCTCCTCAGGCCATTTATCGCCCCGGGGATCCCATCCCCCGGGGCCGGCTTTTGCGTGTTTTTTTTTTTTTTATAATTTTAATTATGGGCACGGGGTCTGTAACGGACCCCAAAATTAGCATTTTAGTGCCCCGAGGAGGTGGAGGTCCCCGGGGCATGTGGGGGGGCTCGGGCCCCCCACACAGGTATATTTTTTTTTAAAAGAAGCCCTGGGGGTGGCGGTCCCCAGGGCTGCGGGGGGCAGTGTGCCACCCCCGCAAATAATTAATGAAAGCCTCGGGGTGGCAGTCCCCGGGGCTTGGGGGGGCCTTGGAGGCCCCCCGGGCCCCCACAATGCAATTTTATTTTAGTATGCCTCCGGGACTTAGCCCACCCGGGGTCTAAATTATAACGGAGCGCGGGAGCCTGCGCTTCGTTTTTTTAAATTTCCGGGTGGATTCGCGCACCCAGCGCAAATTTGGCCAATTTGTTTGGGCCCTGGGGGTCCTTGCGGGACCCCCTGAGCAGGCCTAGGTGGTCAGGGTGTTTCTACCCTGCCCCCTTTTCTTGTTTTTCGCGATTGTTTTTCTCTTTTCTTGTGCCTCGGTTACCGAGGCACAAGATGGCTGCCAACACTTCCTGGTTTGGAGTGTTGACAGCCAATTAGAATAAAGCTCGTGGTCGGGAGGGTGCACGGATCCACCGTGCCTCTATATATCAAAACTTTTATTTTTTGATTTTCTCAGCAACTACTGAACTGATTTACACCATTTAAAAAGGTCTCTTTCTGAACCAAGGGCTAACTTTTTGCCAAATTTGGTTTAATTCCGTTCAGCAGTTTCAGCTGTAACCGTGTCTAAAGTTTCTATGGGAAATTGATTTTCCAACCTCTAATTTTTTAATTTCTCAGGAACTACTGAACGGATTTACTCCATTTTAAAAAAAGGTCTCTTTCTGAAACAAGGGCTACCTTTTCACCAAATTTGGTGTAATTCCGTTCAGCAGTTCGGGCTGTAGCCGTGTCTAAAGTTTCCTATGGAAATTAACATGGAGAAAACATGTTTTGGGACCCCCCTTTTTTCTCGGCCCCCGCTTGCCAAATCACCCCGAAACTTTCAAGACAGGAGCTGACCGGAGCGGGCTACAAGTTTTGAAAATTTCGTGAAGATTCGTCAACCGGCGCCAAAGATATTGAGAAAACAAAAAACGAGTTTCCTATCGAAACTAGGTCCTAACTATAACTATCTACTGGCGACTGCCAGTAGATAATATATATATATATATATATATATATATATATATATATATATATATATATATATATATATATATATATATACATATATATACATATATATACATATATACATATATACATATATATATATATATATATATATATATATATATATATATATATATATAAATAAAATATTTTTGTGTTTTTAATGATTTTAGTGTGAAACTATTTTCATATTTTAGGATATTTTTATACTTACAATTATAAGTATAGGAAGACAATATTTTTGTAAACAATATTTTTGCTTCACTATATTGTTGTTTTTTGCTTTTTTGTACGTGATCCCTGTAGACAGGATACCAAAGATCTGTATTGGTCTACCTATTAATACTCCATGTGGGCTTCATATTCTTTATATTCAGATACTCAGCAACACCAGAGGAAAGGCATGTGGCCATTTCAGAGAATTAGATGCACACACTTTTGCCAGCTTTTTTATAATCACCATTCAGTCTCTTAACAACACTCAGTGATTGTGGTGGGAACTGTAGTAAAACTTTTGATGGATGCCTAATAAATCACTGGCCACCTTCATGACGTCATTCTTAAATGTGTACAGCAATGGAATTCCATACTTGAACTGCTTTGAAAACATGTACACTTGATTTTTACACAGTGACATTTCCACAAAAGCAGTCTGCGATCTAATGAATGAACCATGTGCCATTCCCCGATGAATCATGATTACATGAGTTTTCTTTCCAACCTTGTTTTGTTGACACACAACAACTTGGACAATGATGTTCTGCAACATTCCTAAAGTGAAGATTAAACTAGTAGCGATTAATTGTCTTTGTCACCCATCCTGTATGCGTAAGTTCAGGAAACATCTTCACCATTTGTGGCAAAAGTGAATTTGACAAGGCAAAGCTTTCATCATTGATTTTCCAAAAGCCTTCCTATCTTTGTTTTCATCCCACATTTTCCTTTTCTTTCTTTTCCTCATCTGACATTGCTTCATTTACTTCCCTAACTCATCTAATGTTTATATTCACACACAAGTAAAAACAGGTGTCAGGTGATTATCAACCTGAATGGCAATGCAGTACTCAGTGTTGCAAACTACCGTGCAACAGCATCTGCGTAATTATTTCCTTTATTGTCCTCATCACTCCCACACACATGTGCCGTAATTTTTTATAGCAATCTCAAGAATACTACAAATTTATGGTCCATTTCGAATTGGTGTCCCAGCCGAAGTTCATGAAACCATGCTGTCACCACAACTGTGTAAAATCATGTACAATTCCAAAAGCATACCGCCTATCAGTATAAATTGTAGCACTGTGGATGAGCAGTACAACAGGCTCTAGTAAGAGTAATGAGCTTGGAAAGCTGGGCAGAAAACAGATATCACAATTATGATCCTTTAACAAAAGTACATAAATGTGCAAGGGGTACATACTATACACAAATTTCCTTCAATGCCTCTTAAACAAGAGCCATCAGCAAATAGAGCCAAATCAGTTTGATTCAATGGCATATCTTGAATGCCAGGTTCCGATTTTGTGCACAATTCTGTGACTTCCAAATAATCATGTTTATCATCGTCAATATCATTTTTTACTTTTAGAAGTGCAAAAGAGTAGCTGGATGTAAAGTACTACATGCGGAACTGGCCTGTTTTGATCTGATCACTTACCAACTAAACTGCCCCTATGGGAGATTCCTTAACATAGTAGAAAAGAGATTGGTGCCATTGCCATTTTGGGAGAGAAAAACAGGCGAATAAAAGACATCTCAAGAAAAATCAGAGACAACCAACTTAATACAAAACTGCAGTAATTGAACACAAAATCTATGCCACTATGATGGGAACATTTAAGCCGACTTGCCGTCCTCCAAGGCCACAACTGACGAGGGGTTAACTACACCACCTTGATATCTGTGTACGCACTAAGCACTTTAACTTAGCAACGTCTCAAAGTGTATTAAATTGGCTAATTTGCACGTGTCATGTTTATGCACTAAGCACTTTAAGTAAGCAAGTTTTAAAAGGGTAAATTTATTTGGCAAATTTGCACTGGCCACTGCACTCCTCCAGCAAATGTACATAAATGTGCAAAGAGTACATGCTGCACACAGATTTCCATCAATGCCTCTTAAACAAGAGCCATCAGCAAATAGAACCAAATCAGTTTGATTCAATGGCATATCTTGTAAGTCAGGTTCTGGTTTTGTGCAAAATTCTGTGACTTCCAAAGAATAATGTCCTTCATCATCGTCAATATTATTTTTTACTTTTTGAAGTGTGAAAAGTGTAGCAGGATGTAAAGTACTACATCTTCTGATTGACACATTTGGGGCTGTATGAACTATTAGCTCCTTCTATCTTAATCTTCCATTAGTTAAATGTTGGGTCCTGCTTTGGGTCAAAAGTGTCTCCACTGAGTGTGGCACAAACACAGTTAATGTATGACCCAAGATGATTGAATCACCTTAGGGGAATGCAACAACAGTAACTGCAACCGATCACAAACATCCAGGAAGAACAACGACAACTGTATCTAGGGTTCAGGAAACATATGCAAATGTTTTTCTACCATTGCTATGCTGTTGATTGAGAATTGAAAGAAGCACCCTTCTCTTTTGTGACAATGCAAAAGGTACTCTTTCTCATAATCCAACATTCCTAATGATGGTGCTGTATATAATGTATGTCTCAGCACTAGGAAGGTTTTCATGCCTTCCACAGCCCAGGGCACTGGATCATTTATCTTGCTATGTACCAGTCTCTGCAATGGCTTAGCACTTAGGGAAAATTAGGAATCCACTGATGGCAGTAGCCCACCATTCACAAGAACATGTTTATATCTCACTGTGTATGGGGTGAGCTCATTCTCAGAATTTCCGAGATGCATTCTTTTGACACCTTTCACTCCTTTCTGGACCTGGTGTCCCAAATATAAAACTTCTGTCTGATGGTACTGTAATTTTATCAGGGAAACCTTGTGTCCCTCATGAGCCAAATGAATTGTCAATGTAGCAATGTCCAATTTACAAAGCTTTCCTTGATTTTATGGCAATCATAACATCATCAGCATATTGGACCATGACTGACTCGCAGTATAATCTCAGTGCCTCTAGATCTTTCCTGAAAGCTTGTGTAAAGATGAATGGTGACTCTATACCCCTTGCACTAAATATTAGCATACAAGCACCTTATTTTTTAATTTAAAGGCAAAAACATACTGGCTATGCTCATGAAGAGGAATGGAAAAGAATGCTGAATATAAATTGATCACTTGCGAACATCTCTGCATCTGCTGGAATTTGAAACAATATCACTCCTAGATTTGGGACCACTGGATATCATGGGACTACTATATAACTAACTGTCTGTAAATCTAGCCTATCCTATCTGTCCTATCCTATTCTATCCGATCCTCCAATTTCTGTTGTAGGGGTGTTACATTAGTGTTCCAAACGTTCCCTTAGGTTACTCTATTACATCATCTTCACAATCACTTGGATGATCCCTTCCTGTGCTTTGAAAGAGAATCTGCACTGTGGTCCACAAAGAAAAACTGCTCCCAGTTTTAATGTAACATGCTTAGCACATTTAATGAGCCCAATGTTGTTACCTGTCAAACCTCAATCCTCTCTTTTCACATTCTGTCCTCAATCTGGAAGTATGTCCTCTTCTGTGAAAACTCCGAAACGCCTTGAATTTCACTGACTCTACTTTCAATTTAAACTTAATTTCTGGGTGAACTATCTAAATGTAGACACTAATCGGTGTGCAATAAATTACACAATTCAATTTACAAAGTAAGCTTCTACCCAGCAGGTTCACAGAACTTGTTTTGCTAATCATAAATTCATGCTTATTTGCAACTGAACCTATTTTCACTGGAAGCTAAAATTTGATGAAACACTTGGATATTTGTAATGCCCACAACACAGGTCTCCAACCTTTTCTGTAACAAGAGTTATGCCTGATCACCATGAGATAACATCCCATTACTCTGGGCCATCAACACATGACCTCCATGCTGAAAAAACTCAGCATGTGCCTCCATCAACTTTTCCCCTATCAATTTCTTTCTGGACTTACACAATTTTCTCTACATAATTTTACTTAAGACGAAATCTCATTAATCGACTTGTTTATCAGTACATCACACTCTGTTGAAGCTGCTGTGCTTAGCTCTGGTTTCAGTCTCAACACCGACAGAAAATCTGATGCACCTCCTTTAGTGGGATCTTTCATCACACTATATTGTTGGTACACCTGCAACAATCTCTCATAATACATATGAACTTACCCATTCACTTTCTGAGTCATTCTCATAAATGTTGACCATTTCACTTTCTTCACTGGGACCTTCTGCAAATAATCAATAACATCATTTTTTTCTCTATAACCTCTGGAGAAGGTTTACATCTTGGCGCTGCCCTCTCAGTTTCCTTTTCCGGTCACTTAGTCACTGTTTTGCTTTCAGGCCACAAATTCTTCAATATTGTAGTTGAAAACAACGTATTCAAAGCTGCCAATAAAACGTTTTGACATACTCACTATCCGATCATCACCTGAATACCATTTCTCATGTTCATCCCTTAATTTCAAAATATCTTTTGTAAACCCCCATAAATTATGTCTGCTCCATGGGACATGGATGTACATAAGGCCGGGGCGGAGCACGCAGAGTTTCATGCTGCAGAATAATGCGGAGGTACCAAAAAACTCTGCCAAATTCCGCAGAGTTCCGTGAGTGGTGGAGTATTGCTCGGCCACCCCTACTTTAACACACAGCGCTGACTGCGAACAGGAGATCTGGCAGGCAGCATACATACACGCTTGGCAGTCATAGGCTGCTCTCCACAAAGTCTCTGTTTTAGCTCTCCCACCTTCTTAATCACCAACTTTCTCATTTACCCAACTCGCTCATGCGTCCTCCTCCTCTACTTCCTTCCTTTAGAATCCATTCACTGCCAGTTAGTCACTTTTTTGGAGAGCTGGTGGCACCAAACAGTGCAGGAGCAAACTTGAACCTTATTCGGAAGAGCAAGAACACCTGAAAAGAGGTGAGCCTGGGATTTTGACAGAGTTTCTCGACAGGTTCTCCCCTGCCCAAATTCCACTCCCACAGAAAACATAAATCAGGAGACTGTGGTTTCAAGCACTGCACCAGGAGAGCAGCAGCAAAGTTGCTTTCGGAAGTGAGTGACTGCTGGCTGGACTGCAGCAGAAAACAAAACAAAGACAAACCACAGAGAAATAGAGCCCTGGCAGGGCTGACTGGGCTTGAACTGGGTTACCCTTGAAAATGTGTTGTCTGCAGATGACAGTACATTTAGAATTAACAAAACCATACGCACTGCAGGAACTTAATATATATACGGAGTTAAATTACCTGTTCTGTTTGTGTACTGTGCGGCAAGTTGCACTGCGGCTATCCATGCTGCACTTACTCCATGGCTGATGCTTGCATTGCTTCTATTTCTCTTTTATTGCCCATGCTAGTTGGTTGTGTGTGAGGGATGCTTGCGGTGCTGTTTGTGTGTTGGGAGAATCTGGTGCAACTGCTGCCCCTGTCATGTGTGCGTGCTTTTGAGTGCACTACATTTGTTCTGCATGTGAGGTGAGTTTGTGCTGTTGTTGCGTGTGCTGTACACATTCTGTCTGTCCGAGTGAATCTTGCATTAATGCTGACTGAAATCATGATGTACAGTATACTCCACATGCTCTGTCTCGTCTCTAACATTAATGCCTAAGTGCATCATCAAAACACAACAGCACAGCCTCTATTGGGTGCTGCAGCGCACTCTAACCACTGGCGCGAAGGGAGGAAATTGTCAGCGCTCTGAGGGGCAGATTTACATGCCCCTTGCACTACTTTTGCGTCATTTTTCCCATGTTAAAAATGACGCAAAAGTGGCGCAAGGGGCTTGTAAATAAGCCCCTGAGTGCTTAATCTCTTCTCGCTGCATCAGAGAAGCCGCTCTTTCCATTGGGCTGGAATATTAGGGAGAAATCGCATTTGCCTTGCTGATTTTGAAGCAGGGTCGAGCATTTAACTGCTTTGATGTGCCAGATGCTTGCCTCAGAAGTAAAGTGAATAATATACGGACCTGAAAACACACTGGGCCTTTGTGAACCAAGGTATTCCTCCCTGCCCCAAAGATGGATGCAAACCACAGTGGCAGATAAAACAACAAACCCAGCCTTTCTACTGAGCTAAGGAGAGAAAGCAGGATGCTGAGGGCTGAAAAAAATACACACAGGACTCGAAGGGAGGCAGTTCAGAACTCTACACATTTTGGAATTCAACCAGCTAAGTGTCTGTCTCCAAAATTCAATCCCCAAGAGATCTGTGAAGAAGGAAACAGACATGGATTTTTTTAATTTGATTTACTTTACAGTAAATTCCATATTGTTTTATCATAGATATTTCATTTAATCAGTGTTTCCCAAAAGAGTTTGCTAGTATAAAAAACAAACTCCTCAGTGGCTCACTCGTGTCACTCACTTCTCTTACACACATGAATTTGCATTGTTGAGACGATGAACAGCTCTGACTCTCCTGAGGGTGTACACAGTGCACAAAGTGAATCACTGGCGCATACAGATTAGAGGAGGAGTCCAGTTTGATGTTGTTTTTATCCTGTCAAAGTGTGTCAGCGGAAGCATTCTGTGACCTATCCTGAAAACAGATCCCAGGCACTGTCCCTCCTGGCTGATTATTTAGTCCACCTACCCTACTAGGACAGACAACGCTATCATGGAGTATAACTCTACTTCCGTAAATCAGCAGAAAGGGCGCCAGCTCACCACATGTTTTAGTGGGGAGCGTTCATCTTATGGAGCCACCCTTCCAGCTTATATGTCGGCAGGGTGTTTAAATATTTTAAGACACATTGCTCTTTTGATGATAAAGCTTTTATTTCATTGTACATCCTTAAACCAGCTTTCTAAAACCATAGCTGAATATATTTTGCATAGATCATTGGTATAACCACTGATGATGCTGACATGATGTCACAATGCTATAATGTAGTTGGATTGTACAACAAACCTGATGTTAGTGTTTCACTGAGAATAGGACAACTGTGAAGTTTGTTTTTTGGGTGAAGTAGTTGGCACATTACGGCACCGGGCACAACAAAGATTTGTTGAGCTAATGTGCACTAAACGCGTACCGAGTTCTTAACAATAGCTTCCATTTTCTGTCTGCTTTTTCCAGGGACAGACCAGTCCTACGCTTCACAGACCTATTGCTCTCTGAAGGCTTCGTCCAGTCACTGCTATGCTAATCTCTGTTTACAACAGCTGCTCAGATGAGGCTGTGATATGCTCTAGTGAAAGTAATCGGGTAACAAGCCGATCAGCTTTGAAAGCGCACCGGACAAGTGAAGTAGAGCGCGATCGCCCTGGCAAACTCCGCTCCGCCGGTGGTTGATGGAGTTTTTGGAAACTCCGTGCTCCGCTGCGGAGTGTGGAGTTGCAAAACTCTGTGAATTCTGCCATCGGAGCGAAATTTACCGCCAAGGCCTAGCTTACATGTAATTACCTTTGTCTTATGCTTGTTCTGTTCAGTATATTACTCAAAAAGGCTGCATGACACGGGGGGAGTTGGAGGGGGAGAGAGAGAGAGAGACAGAGAGAGAGAATGCCGTCACGCCAAGGGACGTGCTGGTCTCGGTTTTGCTCACGCCACACTTTGGACTCCCGGCCCCTGCGATTCTTCAGGAGCAAGGAGTGAGCTGTTGGCATGCTGATGGGCCAAGCACCCCATGGCCAAGCACCCCGCAGAGAGGCCACAGAGCGGCCCGAAGAAGCGGGTTCAACAAAGGTGTGTGAGGTTCCCTACTGCAACCGTGTTAGAGGAATCAATGGAGCCAGTGGCAAGCCAGTGAGGAGCAGGGTGAGCTGCAAGAAGCAGGGGCCTGAGGGGCTTGTGTGAGTGCGAGTTAGCTGGTTTTGGTCCCGCTACAGGTGGTCCGAGCCCTTGGTCCACGGAAGCGGCCCATCTAGGATTGGGTGCAGCTTGCAGCCTCTGTGCTCACCCTCACAAGCCCGTGCCTGCTTACTGCACCCCTATGTCTCCCAGCATCTTGCAAATTGCATCCTTACAACCAAGCATCACTTTGCAGCAAAACAGAAGCCTGCTGCACCCACAGAACAGTATCTGCAGCATGCTTGTGCCCCTCCTGTATGCGGCCGAGGCAGCAGTCATAACCATGTACCTCACAAAACTGCGGGAGGTGAGGCAGTGCCTTTGAAGTGACCCTTCACCTCCAGCTATACTCCGGGGCAGAGAAAGAACCTACCCCTACCTCCAGGAAGATTTTTTCACCACCACGAATCAGGAACAACAGAGAAACTCCGCAGGGACCTGGGGGAGATTTAGGAATAGACAACCAGTGACTTTTTCAGACTCCTCAGCAGACTCTGATAACTCTGACCCGGCGCAGGCCCTAGCACCTCCAACCACAATCCCAATTTTTTAGGGAGAGGCCAACCCTTTGGCGGAGAGAGAGCCAGGGGCAGGGGCAAAACCAGATACAATTTCCCACCAGGGAAACGCCAGACGAGGTGCAAGTTCTACCAGGGGGGGTACCAATACTAGACATTGTACCTCATACAACTACGCTTAACATGGACCAAATACCTATCTTTAACTTGTCCAAGCACCAGTTGGCCTCCACAGACATTGCTCTACTGAGCAAAGGTCTATCCTACGTAATAACAGAAAAACCCAACTGGTTCACTATACAAACGTAAATTTATCAGTTTTTTAGAAAAGTGAGACTTAATGCCTTTTTACAGAACAAGAAACTACCTGCAAAGACAGACATTACCGGACTACGTCCCAAATCCACATTCAATCCCCCGAGTGGCTCAATGCCCCCGGAAATTCTCACATTTGAACACCTAGTTCTTAAAGACTTAGACAAAATACCAAGAGCCTACAGGTTCACTCCCTACAATGTGAGTTTGGAGGAGAAACACAGTCTCAAAAGACTAAAAGACATGGATGAAATCATCATAAAACCCTGTGACCAGGAAGGAGGTATAGTTATTCAGGATAAATCAGCTTATGACAATGAGATCTACCGCCAGCTCAGTAATACCTCACACTATGAGCACTTACTGCGGAGTCCTCTCCAAGAAATCAGCACACTCATCCTTGACATCACCAAGAAGGGCTTAGAAGAGGGGTTCATCAGTAAGAATGAATTTTTATATCTCAACAACAAAACCACATGCACCCCTGTCCTTTATACACTACCCAAAATACATAAAAATCCTGAAACACCACCGGGCAGACCTATTTTATCCAGTTGTGGCTCGATCTTGGAGCCCCTGGTTAGATATATTGATTTCTTCATCAAGGATATGGTACAGGATACCACCCCATATGTGAAGGACAATACGCATCTCATAAATCTGATTGAATCACAACCTTTCAATCCCCAAACAGAACTCCTAATTACCCTTACATTGAATCGTTATACACGAACATCCCCCAAGACAAAGGCATCGAGGTTATCAAGAATCATCTGAATCTCCGGCAGGCCCCACACCAAGTTCCCACTGATTTTATAATCTCTCTACTTGAAATAGCTTTAACTAGAAACTATTTTTTGTTCCAAGACAAATACTATAGACAATGCAAAGGAACATCTATGGGGGCCGTTTTTGCCCCAAACTTTGCCATTCTGTTTGTGTATAACATTGAGACTAATCTAATTCTCAACAGGATCAACCCACATCTCCCAAAAACTTGCGTCTGGCGAAGATATATAGATGATGTCTTCATGATCTGGGAGGGTTCCAGTAATGAATTACTTGACTTTTGCTCATGGCTCAACAATATTCAGCCTGACTTGAGATTCACCCACAGCCATTAACAACACTGAAACTGACTATCTAGATAAAGAGCTGTGATGGTGCATTATACACCACATTATTCAGGAAACCCACTGAATGCAACACCCTTCTCAAATATGATAGCTCACACCCAAGGGCCCTTAGAGACGGCTTACCATATGGACAATTCCTCAGAATCCGGAGGAATTGTAAATTCAGAGAGGACTTCTTCCAAGAAGCAGAAATACTTTGTAAAAAACTGACAGACAGAGGGTTTCCCAGACACCTAGTTAGACGATCAATGAAACGGGCATGGTATTCACACCGGGAATATCTTTTACAACCAAAAGAAAAAGCACCCCTCTCTAAAATTACCTGTGTAACCACATTCTGGCCTGTTAGCAACAAACTCACAAAAATGATCAAAAAACACTGGTCAGTACTAGCACCCCTAGATCTGACGACAGGAGCCCCGTTGTTCTCCTTTAAAAGAGGACGTAACATTAAAGATCACTTGGTCAGGGCCCATAAACCCACACGTAAGGACAACTCCCTTCACTCCTTTCTCAACCTCCCGCCTTTACAAGGTCACTACAAATGTAACAACTGCATGGCCTTTGATTCAACTGTAAATACAAAAGTTTTTGAATATGGAGATGTTGTTAAACAGACCCTAAAGTCTTTCACCAACTGTAATTCACAAAATGTGATTTATTGTATTGAATGTCCCTGTAAACTGCTATATATTGGTCAAACCACCCAGAAGATCAAGGCCAGAATTTCTCAACACAGGAGCAGGATCCGCTGCAAGATTTTAACCCCTTCCATGCTCATGACGGAATGGTTCCGTCCTGAGCACAAGTTCAAGTGTGCTCATGACGGAACCATTCCGTCATGAGCACATGCTCAGAAAATCCCTCTGCTGCAGACAGCAGAGGGATTTCCAATTTTTTTTTTGCCTGGGGAGGTGGGGAAGAGCTTCCCCAACCTCACCAGGCCTATTTTTGAATTTCGTTGCAATGACGATCGCGCGCATGGCGCGCAATCGTCATTGAAACGAAAACAAAACTGAAACTTAGTTTCAGTTTCTCAGTTTTGGTGCTTGTGGGGCTATCTCAGCCCCCAAAGCACCGAAACAGATGGGAGAGGTATCGTTGGAAAGGGGAGAATCTCCCCTTTCCAATGGTACCCTTCCTTATTGGATCCCTGCTTGGGGATCACCCCAGGAGGGCGATCCCCAAGCAGGGAACAACCCACTAGCACCAGAGAGGGGGGAGCAGCCCCTTGGGCAAGGGCCTTTGCTCCGCCCATATTTTTTGGGGCATAGCAGTCTTCCTGCCCTCCCTGGGGGGGCAAAAAGCCCACTGGAAACCAGGGATTTTTCTTTTTATTGCTGTTGGGGTGGGGACTGCCCAAAAAGGGCATGGCAATACCCCCCTCAGAGAAATGTCAGTCTTTCTGCCCCCCCCCAGGGGGCAGACGGGGGCAGTAGCCCCCAATCTGCCCCCGGGAGGGAAGAAAGCCCACTAGAAACCAGGGATTTTTTTATTGATGTTGGGGTGGGGGCTGCCCACAATGGGCATGAAAATGCCCCCACCCCCAGTGAAATTCCAGTCTTTCTGCCCCCCGGGGGAGGGGGCAGAAAGCCCACTATAAACCAAGGATTTATTTTTTATTGATGTTGGGGGACATTGGTAGGACATTTGTACCGCCATGGTGATTCCACATAAAAATATGTGGAAATGTGTTTTTTCCAGCTAAATTTGAGGTGTGCAGGGGATCCTGGATAGGGAAACATTGGGGGATCGACGCAATCCATACCTCATTGGACTCCCCAGGGTGTCTAGTTTTCAGATATGTATGGGTTTGGTAATTTTCCCTAGATGGCGGTGAGCCCGGGGCCAAAACCCCAGGTCCCCCCCAAAAAAACAAGTAGTTTTGTTATAGGTAATTTGGAAGTCTCCACAGTATGATTTGGGCCATTTCCTGTTGCAGCCACTATGCCTACCCACACAAGTGAGGTACCATTTTTATCGGGAGACCTGGGGGAACGCTGTGTGGTAGGAAATTTGTGTCAGGCCAGTGATCCTACAACGTTCCCACACAGAAATGTGAGAAACAATTGATTTTTATAACAAAATTTGAGGTTTGCAGGGGATTCTGGGTAGGGAAATGTTGAGGGACCCACGCAAACCATACCTTGCTGGACTACCCCGGGTGTCCAGTTTTCAGAAATGTGTGGGTTTGGAAGGTTTCCCTAGATGGCCGCCGAGCCCAGGGCCAAAAACTCATGGGACCCCCCTTGCAAAACCAGGTTGTTTTGTGTTAGGTAATTTTGATGTCACCTCAATAGGTTTTGGGCCCTTGCCTTTCGCGGGTACTTGACCCACCCATGTGAGTGAGGTATCATTTTTATCAGGAGACCTGGGGGAACGCTGGGTGGTAGGAAATTTGTGGATCCACGTAGATTCCAGAACTTTCCCACACAGAAATTTGAGAAAAAAGTGATTTTTTCATTAATATTTGAGGTTTGTAGGGGATTCTGGGTAGAGAAACGTTGGAGATCCACGCAAGCCATACCTTCCTGGACTCCCCCTGGTCTCTAATTTTCAGAAAGGTGTGGGTTTGGTAGGTTTCCCTAGATGGCCACCAAGCCCGGGACCAAAAACTCATGTGACCCCCTTGCAAAACCAGGTCATTTTCGGATACATAGGGGGCATCTGAGTTTTTGGTCCCGGGGTCAGCAGCCATCTAGAGAAACCTACCAAACCCACACATTTCTGAAAACTAGAGACCCATAGAAGTCAAGGGAGGTATGGTTTACATGGGTCCGACAACGTTTTCCTACCCAGAATCCCTTGCAAACCTCAAATTGTGATGAAAAAAACACTTTTTTCTCAAATTTCTGTGTGGGAAAGTTCTGGAATCTACCAGGATCCACAAATTTCCTACCACCCAGCATTCCCCCAGGTGTCCTGAAAAAAATGGTACCTCTCTTGCGTGGGTTGGTCAAGTACCCGCGACAGGCAAGGGCCCAAACGTATTCAGGAGACATCAAAATGACCTATCACAAAACAACCTGGTTTTGCAAGGGGAGTCACCTGGGTTTTTGGCCCCGGGCTCAGCGGCCTTATTGGGAACCTACCAAACCCACACATTTCTGAAACCTAGACACCCGGGGGAGTCCAGGAAGGTATGGCTTGCATGGGTCCCCCAATGTTTTCCTACCCAGAATCCTCTGCAAACCTCAAATTTAGCTGAAAAAAAACACTTTTTTCTCAAATTTCTGTTTGGGAAAGTTTTGGAATCTACGTGGATCCACAAATTTCCTACCACCCAGCATTCCCCCAGGTCTCCCGATATAAATGATTCCTCACTCGCGTGGGTGGGTCAAGTGCCCGCGACAGGCAAGGGCCCTAAAAGTATGAGGTGACATCAAAAAAACCTATCACAAAACAACCTGGTTGTGCAAGTGAGTCAACTGGGTTTTTGACCCCGGGCTCGGCGGCCTTCTTGGGAAACCTACCAAACCCACATATTTTTGAAAACTAGACACCCGGGGGAGTCCAGCAAGGTATGGCTTGTGTAGGTCCCCCTATGTTTTCCTACCCAGAATCCCCTGCAAACTTCAAATTTAGCTGAAAAAATCACTTTTTTCTCAAATTTCTGTGTCGGAAAGTTCTGGAATCTACGTGGATCCACAAATTTTCTACCACCCAGCGTTCCCCCAGGTCTCCTGATAAAAATGATACCTCACTTGCGTGGGTGGGTCAAGTACCCACGACAGGCAAGGGCCCAAAACGTATTGAGGAGACATCAAAATGACCTATCACAAAACAACCTGGTTTTGCAAGGGGAGTCACCTGGATTTTTGGCCCCGGGCTAGGCGGTCTTCTTGGGAAACCTACAAAACCCACACATTTTTGAAACCTAGACACCCGGGGGAGTCCAGGGAGGTATGGCTTGCATGGGTCCCCCAACGTTTTCCCACCCAGAATCCCCTACAAACCTCATATTTAGCTGAAAAAAACACTTTTTTCTCAAATTTCTGTGTGGGAAAGTTCTGGAATCTACATGGATCAACAAATTTCCTACCACCCAGCGTTCCCCCAGGTCTCCTGATAAAAATGATACCTCACTCGCGTGGGTGGGTCAAGTACCCGCGACAGGCAAGGGCCCAAAACGTATTGAGGAGACATCAAAATTACCTATCACAAAACAACCTGGTTTAGCAAGGGGGTCACCTGAGTTTTTGGTCTCGGGCTCAGTGGCCATCTTGGGAAACTTCCAAACCTACACATTTCTGAAAACTAGACACCCGGGGGAGTCTAAGGAGGTATGGCTTGCGTGGGTCCCCCAATGTTTTCCTACCCAGAATGCCCTGCAAACTTCAGATTTAGCTGAAAAAATCACTTTTTTCTCAAATTTCTGTGTGGTAAAGTTCTGGAATCTACGTGGATCCTCACATTTCCTACCACACAGCATTTCCCCAGGTCTCCCGATAAAAATGATACCTCACTCGCGTGGGTGGGTCAAGTACCCGCGACAGGCAAGGGCCCAAAACATATTAAGGAGACATCAAAATTACCTATCACAAAACAACCTGGTTTTGCAAGGGGGATCACCTGGGTTTTTGGCCCCAGGCTCGGCGGCCATCTTGGAAAACTACAAAACCCACACATTTCTGAAAACTAGACACCCGGGGGAGTCCAGCCCGGTATGGCTTGCGTGGATCCCCCAACGTTTTCCTACCCAGAATGACCTGCAAACCTCAAATTTAGCTGAAAAAAACACATTTTCCACATATTTTTTGGGTCGAATCACCGTGCCGGAACAAATGTCCTATCCCACAGCGTTTCCCTCAGTTTCCCGAGTAAAATGATACCTCACTTGTGTGGGTGGGGCAAGGGCCTGTGACTGGGAAGAGCCCAAAACATTGGGAATAAGGGTATAGCACAGAAAATTCTAAGCGCTACATTTTTTTAAAAATAAGTTTTTAGCCAATTGTGCATTGGACACCCACACAAGTGAGGTATCATTTTACTCGGGACACTAAGGAGAACGCTGTGGGGTAGGACATTTGTGCCACCATGGTGATTCCGCACAAAAATATGTGGAAAATTTGTTTTTTTCAGCTAAATTTGAGGTGTGCAGGGGATTCTGGATAGGGAAACGTTGGGGGATTCACGCAAGTCATACCTCATTGGACTCCCCAGGGTGTCTAGTTTTCAGATATGTGTGGGTTTGGTAGGTTTCCCTAGATGGCAGCGAGCCCGGGGCCAAAACCCCAGGTGCCCACCCCAAAACCAGATAGTTTTGTTATAGGTAATTTTGAAGTCTCCACAGTACGATTTGGGCCATTTCCTGTTGCAGCCACTATGCCTACCCACACAAGTGAGGTACCATTTTTATCGGGAGACCTGGGGGAACGCTGGGTGGTAGGAAATTTGTGTCAGGCCAGTGATCCTACAACTTTCCCACACAGAAATGTGAGAAACAATTGATTTTTATAACAAAATTTGAGGTTTGCAGGGGACTCTGGGTAGGGAAATGTTGAGGGACACACGCAAGCCATACCTTGCTGGACTCCCCTGGGTGTTTAGTTTTCAGAAATGTGTGGGTTTGGTAGGTTTCCCTAGATGGCCGCCGAGCCCAGGGCCAAAAACTCATGGGGCCCCCTTGCAAAACCAGGTTGTTTTGTGATAGGTCATTTTGATGTCTCCTCAATACGTTTTGGGCCCTTGCCTGTTGCGGGTACTTGACCCACCCTCACAAGTGAGGTACCATTTTTATCGGGAGATCTGGGGAAATGCTGTGTAGAAGGAAATTTGTGGATCCACGCAGATTCCAGAACTTTCCCACACAGAAATTTGAGAAAAAAGTGATTTGTTTCAGCTAAATTTGAGGTTTGCAGGGGATTCTGGGTAGGGAAATGTTGGAGGACCCACGCAAGCCATACCTTGCTGGACTCCCCTGGGTGTCTAGTTTTAAGAAATGTTTGGGTTTGGTAAGTTTCCCTAGATGGCTGCGGAGCCCAGGGCCAAAAACTCATGGGACCCCCCTTGCAAAACCAGGTTGTTTTGTGATAGGTAATTTTGATGTCGCCTCAAACGGTTTTGGGCCCTTGCCTGTCGCGGGTACTTGACCCACCCACACAAGTGAAGTACCATTTTTCTCAGAAGACTTTGGGGAATGCAGGGTGGGTGGAATTTTGGGATCCACACAGATTCCAGAACTTTCCACCACAGAAATGTGAGGAAAATGTGTTTTTTTTAATAAAGTTTGAGGTTTTCAAGGGATTCTGGGTAACAGAACCTGGTGAGAGCCAGTTAAGTCACCCCATCCTGGATTCCCCTGGGTGTCTAGTTTTCAAAAATGTATAGGTTTGCTAGATTTCCCTAGGTGCCGGCAGAGCTAGCGTTCAAAATCTACAGCTAGACACTTTGCAAAAAAATGGTCCGTTTTCACTGTGAAAGTGTGGTGTGTCCACGTTGCGTTTTGGGCAGTTTCCTGTCGCGGGCACTAGGCCTGCCCACACAAGTGAGGTACCATTTTTCTTGGAAGACTTTGGAGAACGCAGGGTGGGTGGAATTTTGTGGATCCACACAGATTCCATAACTTTCCACCACAGAAATGTGAGGAAAAAGTGTTTTTTTGGACACATTTTTAGGTTTGCAAGGGATTCTGGGTAATAGAACCTGGTGAGAGACAGTCAAGTCACCCCATCCTGGATTTCCCTCTGTGTCTAGTTTTAAAAAATGTATAGGTTTGCTAGGTTTCCCTAGGTGCCGGCAGAGCTAGGGTTCAAAATCTACAGCTAGGCATTTTGCAAATAAAGGGTCAGTTTTCACTGTAAAAATAAAGTGTGTCCAAGTTGCGTTTTGAGCCGTTTCCTGTCGCGGGCACTAGACCTACCCACACAAGTGAGGTACCATTTTCATCAGGAGACTTATGGTAACACAGAATTGTAGAAAAACTGTTATTACCTATTGACTTTTGATGCATTTCTGCCTTCCAAATGAAAGAAAATGTGTAAAAAATAAGTTATTTTGAAAAATGACCTATAATTCTCATGCTAGTATGGGCACTCACAATTTCGGAAATGTGCAAATATCTACTGTTTCTAAACTCTATATTTTGTTCCAATTTCAGAAATACATAGGTGTCTTTCATACCGATTTTTCCATGTATATATTTTCCCAAATTAATTGCTATATACCCTGTACATAATAAAAAAACATTGCAAGATGCTGCTCAGTTATTGGCTCTGGGTTCGTCGGGTTCTTGGTGAACCTATAAGTCCTATATATCCTCACAACCAGAAAGGTCCAGCGTATTTAACGGTATATTGATTTCAAACATCTGTCACAATTAGAAGAAGTTACAGGTGAACACGTTGGCACAAATGGCTGTTTTTTTCAGCTAATTTTCACTTTTTCCTATATTCAACTGTTAGTTTCTATAAAGAAACCTTGAAGGATCTGCACAAATGACCCCTTGCTAAATTCAGAATTGTGTCTACTTTTCTAAAATGTATAGCTTTCCAGGATCCATTATTGCTTTCATACCCATTTCTACCATTAACTGGAAGAAGGTTGAAAGCACACAAAATAGCAAAAATAGGCTATATCCCAGTAAAATGCCAAAACTGTGTAAAACATGTTGGTTTTCTGACAAAGGTCTGTCAGTTTCTAAAAGCTGGGAAAATGGTGATTTCAGCCCCACAAACCCTTTGTTGATACCATTTGAAGGGAAAAACCCAGACGCTTTCATTTGCAGCACTTTTATCCCATTTTTCCCCCAAAAAACTAAATTTAGCTGTATTTTGGCTAATTTCTGGGTCCCCTCCAGGGGAATCCACAAACCCTGGGTACCTTCAGAATCCCCATGATGTTGGAAGAAAAGGACGCAAATTTGGCGTGGATACCTTATGTGGTCAAAATGTTACAGGGGCCTAAGCGCGAACTACCCCAAATAGCCAAAAAAAGGCTTAGCATAGGGGGGAAAAGGGCTAGCAGCGAAGGGGTTAACAGCGCCATTGGTTGAACATTTTCTACAAAAAGGACACTCTAAATTGGATTTTACATGGCAGGTGGTTGAAAGCCTACACCCTAGCTTTAGAGGAGGGGACCAACAACGCATTCTAAACAGACTGGAATGCCAGTGGATTTTTAAGTGCCACACCATTGAACATGGACTTAACTCAATGGATGATTGGAATGCATTTATATGAAACCTTGATGTGCCCTTAAGCACTTTTCCACTCTGGATTCCTTTATGACTATTGTAACTTTTCTTCTGGTTATTTGTTGTACGAGCTCATTTACTTGCTCTGCTGCGCCATGCACACACGTACCACACTGGGTCCTCAATGGACTATTGAAAAAAAAATTCAGGTTACATGATGTACTAGCTCCTTTAATTTCCATGTATAGGAAATAATGCGGCTATGTTATTATATGTCTAACTTTTAAATTTGTTTTTCTTAAAAATCTACTCCTTCTTTCCTTTCAACTCTGCTATCATTTATTCCCCCTCAAGTGCTTCACTTAGCATGAAGCGCACCGCTTGCTCGCCTTAACCAGGTTTATTTGTCAGTCCTTTTAATTTTCACATCAGTGCGCTCCGTAAATCAGAGCTCACATTTAAACACATGCTTTCTCTAGCCTTGACCCCTTAGTTTTAATTAACAGCAGCCTTGAAAACTCGAGCCATTTTTAGGTCTCACCTACGCAGCGCGCATGCGCTGCATAGGCAAAAAGACCTTTTGCCATCGATTCGGCTTTTCAGCCTAAAACGAGCACGCGTTCCATTGCCTTCAATGGCAACGCGTGCACGTTTGGCGATTCACTTGCGGGAGCGAGCGGCGCCATATGATAGCAATTATCGCTCCTGGCGCCGCTCGCTCCCGCAAGTGAATCGTGCAGGCTCCCTCCTCTCCCCCCTCCCCCTGCTGCCGTGCGAGGCGCGCGCGCTTGTTTATATAGCACTTCATACTGCAGTTCTGCTGTGCCTAAGTGCTATAAATAACCGGTGTTGCTGTTATCCAATTTCCTAGTAGTTAATATGCTGGCCTCCGAAGGATGGACGGCTGAGTGAACGTTGTCGACAAAGTCCTAACCCTCAGAGAACCGCACTTCTCAGTGGCGAGCGCCCAACGGATTAAGCCATCTTGTTCCAGATGTGTACTTCTGTTTGGTGCTGACATATCCCCACTCAGTGGTAGAATCTGATGCACGGAGTATGATACACTGCTGTAAATACACAGTCATTGTCTGTTTTGTGCTTTGTTCATAAATGCACGCAAAACTAAACTTGGTCATCACAAAATAGCCACTCGATTACAGCACACACACAAAAAAACTACAGAATACCTATTCAAAGTATCATAATAGCCACTACTCAAAGTATCTGAAACATTCGTATTTTACTTTTCATATCTTGGGGGGAGCCTCCCTCCTTTCCTCTTGTGTGTAAGCTGATTTACGGGGAGTTAAAACTACCGCAAAAACACTGGTGTGTACCCCAAAGTTTGCCTTGTTATTTTGGAATTTATCTGAGGTCCGAGTTCTGCTGTAAACACTGTACCCAACAGTACTTCCCCTTTACAGAGATTATCAGGTCAAACTTGCTAAAATGTATTAAATGAAAAATGTGTGGGTTAACTCTAATACGTTATATTGTATGTAAACTCCTGTTCCAACATATATATATTTTTTTACTCGTACGGCTTCTGCACTTTAGCACTACTGTGGTTTTATCCAAAATGCCTACGGTTTAAACGACTGCGTTTTTGATTGCTTTGTTTTAGGTTTGCTTCTCAGTTTCAGAGTTGTGCCTTCTTGAAAGCCTGTAAAAGGAGGAGTCTGATTTAGTTGTAACAGCTAATTGGCGAAAAAAAGAGTCTGTGCCAGAAATCTCAACATCTTGATTGCCAAGTCCAAAGATCACTTACTGCAGAAAAGATGGAGGCGGAGGACAAGGTCCATTTTAATCTGAGGCTGGCTGGCACTGGGCACAGGGCCAGGAACAGTGTATTCTCTCGGTGTTATCAAAGATGGAATTTCCTCTTTTATGCAGCTGTGTGGTACACTAATTTTATGGTTGCATTCCAAAAAATGTGCATTTTGTTTTTTGTATGCTAGCATGCATAAGTGACAGAACTGCATAATACTATCCCTGAAAGGAGCGTAGGATTGCCAGACTGAAACTCTGTTCCATATGTAAAATTAAGGAACACGTCGGATATCTGATTCCTCTGTTTTGTTACTTTTTCCCAGGTTTCTCCAAGAAGTAGCTTTGCAACGCAGATAGGTCTAAGAAGTTGTCAACGTAAGGTAGATCTTGGGTACAAGTATCCGTGGTTGGCCTACATGCAGGTTCATGTTACCTGAAAGTTGTTGAGTTCTTGTGTGGAAGATATATATATATATATATATATATATATATATATACTCCTTGTTTTTCCTTTTATGTTCACAAGTTTTGTGGTTGGTGGGTGTTTTTCTTCGAGGGTACTTGGGTAACACTTAGGGCTCCCATAATTCAAAGAGTCAAGTTTGTATGGCTTTCTGAAAAGCGAGAGGGTTTTCTAGTTTCCTTTTCTGGGTGGTGTGAGAGTTGCAAAGCTTGATAGCATGGGCTGAGAGAGTGTTTTTTTTGTATTTTTGTTGTTGTTGCACTTTCGGCTGTGGATGTGTCAAGATCTCGGTGACCTCGCCCAACTGTTCCAACAAAGGTCATACATACACTTCTGCAACATAGCATGCAGGTCCACTTGTCTCTCCAAACATTTGGCATTCTACTCTGATGGCAATTGTGCACTAAATACGCTTCTGATATAACATATGTTACCTGTGTGTAGGCATAAGATGCCTTTTCAGAGTGGCCCCAACCAACCTGGTGGACCCAGCGCCAAAACATTTGCAAGTCTCCACTCTGCAGGATGACAACCCTGCATGTCTTTCTCAACCTAAACAAGCATTGGCATAGCCAATAGGTCTCGCTTTTGGGACCTTATAAGTTTTTAGCCATGCAACAGTTGATGTTGTTGCACCAAGGATATTGTGCTGCATAACTAAATACTTATAAGGTCCCAAAAGCGAGACCTATTGGCTATGCCAATGCTTGTTCAACATGGTTTTACTTTGCCCAGGCTTGAACATGACTCATTGCTCCACTCACAGCTGGAGCTAATTAGCCACACCTTGGTGTTTCGCAACAACTAATTAGGCTCACCGGCTTCTTTTTAACCACGTGAACTCACTGCCTCGGCATCACACAGTGAGAGAGTTTCGGAAGCAGCAGGACACGCAGCTCCGTTCTCCCAAATCAGGCTCATTCATGTAGCCTTACTTACAAGTATGTTACTGTGTCAAGGCTCTGTTTTAATTGCAATATTCAGCAACCCTTTTCCAGCTAGTCATGTACTTACTCCCTTACTCTACAGATTACCGGCCCAGCGCTTCCTCTCCATTAATAGGACAAGCGGTCCTTCGGTTTGAGGCACAATAATTAAGCCCCTTGAACATGTAAGTGGTCCCCACCGCCAAGTCTTTCACTTTGTAATTTTCTTAGCACTTGCCATCAGCATTCCCTGACACCCATGGCTTGCATTTTTCATTTAGACAACGGCTGCGTGAGGCTGATCCCTGACCGGATACAACTCGCTGCACTGTTCAGATCACGCTAAGACCAAGTGGCCCCCACTCGCACGTCTCTCCTTAATTGACTTGCTCAGCCTTTTCATGTAAGTGCCTTCTCTGCACATACTTGATAATTATGCCCACCTTTCTTGCCGCATTTAATCTCTAATTACATTTCTCCTTACTGCTCCTCCCTAGACGGTCTCCCCATTGGTGGACGACTTTATTTGGATACAGATCTAGCACGCTGTGCTTTATTTCCATGCCCCCGGCGGCGTCTCTAAATTAACCTTGTAATTTCCCCGGCCTCTACCCGGCTCCTAGTAAGTCTTGTACTATGTCTTGAACTTTTGCCTCTTGGACCTTTTTTCACTTAACATTCTGGTACTTTCTTTTCTGCAATTTTTTTCGCGCACAATTTTGACTCACGTTAATTACTCAGTTGCATTGACAATATCCTTGGTTGTGCTTGTTTTTGGTATTGGTTACTTGCACGCACAACTGTTTTTTCACTTGGATGTCTCCTCACATCCGACTCATGATACATCAGCTGCTATGTTGTTTTAATTAATTAATTGTTAACACTCGCTTCCGGTGTAGTTGAAATAATGTTTTCTCCTGTCCTAGACGGGATTAATCGTTGCAACATTTACCTTAAGAGGCTCCGCCGCCTTTTACTCTTCACTGGGAGCACCATTATTCACTAATTTTCATGCAATTAGTATATGTAATTGAACAACCAGGGACCCTACTATAACATATGTATATCTTTTTTTAGATTCAGCTTGCTCACTATTTCTATGTCCTGAAGATGATCTCGATTTACTGAGATCGAAACGCCGTCGACCCCCTACAACAAGAACTCCTTACACTCTGTATAAAATTCTTGAGGAGTTCTCCTACATGTTGTCAATGCGATGTTTATGTTTTAAAGTCACCGGCACTTTTTCACGTCATGCTTTGGTCTCAGATCTCATTGGCTCCGAGCCTTCCCTCTGCCCGGCAACCAGTCTCCATAACATTATCCAAAATGCTCCACTGGTGGTTGGTTTTAATATTCGACATTCGCAACAGCTGAGAAGTTCCTGGAGGAAATACCACTCCACTTGCAACTGCTGACAAACTCTAAAGTCATTAGTCCTAGAATTTATTGGGTCAAAGGAGAGCAATAAGGCAGCAGTATGCTCCCTGGGAGCAACAAAATTATTAGCCGAGGCAGAGACTTATTTTTAGATCCTATAACTAATAAAATCATAGTAGCTCCCCAAGTTTATCGAACCAATGAACAAGGGAGCCCCCCGCCTCAATATAGCTATCAAGTATCAAACATTCTCCAGTAATAAATTCCCTAATTATCCCTGCAACAATGGCTAGGCAGCAGAGCATCACTGACCAGGAGCTGGGCAACCTTTTGGATTGCTTCTTAGCCTCTATTGAGGCCCAAATAAACAATATATTCAGCCAAACTCCGATAATGGGATGGAGATCGGTCAACAACATCTCAGAACCTGTCCTGGTCTCTTCAAAGATCCCCACATTGGGAGACATAAGTGCTTTCCAGGATGCAATAGCCAGAGCTCTTCTCTGGCAATCTAACAAAATGGAACTACAGATAGACTTGTTACAGTGACTAGCAACACACTAGATCTAGGGAATAAATTAACCAGACTGGACACTAAAGTAAGTGCATTAGAGAAGGACAAACTCTGCCAATGTTCTCACATTATCAACAGGATAAGCTCCCTACCAGAGGTCTTGGGTGCACTGGTGGAGGCCGCCTTAGATAATACAGCTAGAGTTGAGACAACACCTTAGGAAATATGCTTTGATTTGGGGGAGCAAGCAAGCTAATTGAAGGAGAAACAGGGTGCTCTCAAAGACGCTCTATGTGTTGCCCAGGTTGTGGTGGCAGAGCTCCCGGTCACCCAGTCCCACTCGATAAGTAGTGAGATAGGATCTTTAATGAACCTCAAGTGATCCTTGAGAAGGGAAGGCCTTTGACGGCTAGTGAATCCCCAGACACAAGAGACCAAGCCCTGGCCCTTCAGATTTCAAGTTCATCCGGCCACATGCAACCTCAAGTCTCTAGAGAAGGACGAAAAATAAATTAAAAAAACAAACAATGAAGCAACGCCTGCTAAAAAGAGCATTGTCAAAACTAACTTAGTGCACCTCCACTAATCTTTATTCAAAATTTGGGCATGGGGGCAAGATTAAGCCTCAGCGGTCTCTAATTAATTAATGTATTGTGAATGTAGTATCCCCATTTTTCCTGCCTCCCCAAAAGAAAGCAGAGATAATTGCGAGCAAGGCCGTTTTGGTACTGGCCAGCTGGACAGGTACCAACAAGGCACTCACACATGATGATCAGTCCATGGAAACAGCACCCGGGTCTTTGGGTCCTCCTTCCCTTAACCAGGGAACCCAGACACATAGCCTGGTCCCGCAGCAGAGAGAACCCAGTAGATCTAAGGATAAAAGCACTCAGGCGGAATGGACAGGTTTTGATTTATCCCAGAGCTACAACCAAGGAGCCGCAAGTTGGGGCCTCACAATTGGAGCAAATCCTCTTGAACCCCGAAGTCCCATCTGCAAGCGAGCACTCCTTGCAGCATTTAGTCCCGCATTGCCACCCAAGACCTCAAGTTGCAATCCAGCACTTTGTCACTTGCAATGGAGGGTGAACAGTAGACAATTTCATAAATGTAACTTAGAAGAGTCTTTGAAGGAATACAGTGATCTCCCCTCAATCAATTTTGGAATTGAAGGCCACAATGAAATATCAGAGACTGAATGTGTAGTTGGAAAAAGCACGTTATTGATAAACTATACGGGATCCTGGCCTTCATGCTGCAGTAGTCTTGGCTGCTTAGCATTAAATATCTTCCATTTGAAAGGACAGTGATTAGGGGGAGAATTCTAGGGGCTGGTATTCCTTTTAGAAAACAGGCAAAATTCACTACCAAAGCATTGCATGCGTCATGAATGGTAACTTGGTAACAAGTGAGTGACCAAAAGATGAGTTGCATTCCTTTCCAGTAAGGAATACCTGTTTCTCAGCCTGCTCACATCGATAAGAGAATGGAAGTGACCATGAGTCGTGAATAAGGCTTCCCCTGAGGGCTTCATAGCTACCCACTGGAAAATGCTTCATGCAAGCTGTGAACTGGAATTTTGAAATTGGCAACGATATCATGCCATGTATCAGCCACACTGCGCAGGGTATCTCTGCTATTGTGATTGGGAGCTATTCTAACTTCTTGAGATGTAACATTGTGTAAGTGGAATCTTTCTTGGCCATGAGCCGTTGTTTGCATTACAGGGTGAAAGGCAAGAATAGCTGAGTAGAAATAAGGTAAAAACATGGCATGTGGCCACTTTTGAGGACCTGAAGCCTCCAACTAAACTGCATGATAGATCTATGCTGACTTTGCCCATGGTATAAAGAAGACAAATCACTGTTTATAATATCGATAACAGACGACACAATGTTATTCAGCTTGTAAATGCAAGAAGACAATGTATTAATACTATTATCAACAAATTATCTTGAGCAATTTGTCTTAAACGTGAGGCAGCTTCCATTTGTGATAGTTTCCAAATTTCATTTTACATGACATAAATTAATCTTTTTGAATGCCGAGACTTAGGACCCAATAGAAAGCCTGATAGGTCCATGTCTTCCGAAAGGAGAGAAAGAAGTTGTTTTACTATGGACAGTGTGGAATGTTCCAATCATTGTTGGCACAATTTCTCTACTGAATAGGTGGTGACAATAATGAGTGTTGGGAATAGGAATAATGGGGGCCCGGTCTGCTTGCCTTAAACCCCAGTGTGAAATTCAAAACACAAGAATAACAACCATTTGTGTCCACTCATTACAATAACCACCCGTTTGGACCTAAGTATGGAGTTAAATTTCCCATTCTGTAACATACTATTGATTTGTTCTTCAGTGTTATTTGTTAAATGTTGCCAATTGTCAAATCAGGCAATTGAAGGAATGTTTGATGCATTCATGTCTTTAAATTTTGCCAGTCCTAGACAAGTAGTCTGATGGACTGTATCATTCAGATAAATCATTTGTGTAGGAATCAGGTAGGCTCAGAACAAGTGTCTGTCCCCTGAACTTGCCAAGATTTGGTATCCAAAACTGATTTCATGTCAATGATATCCTTCCAATAATCATAGCCTTTCACAGCTAGTTGCATAACAAACAAGTCTGAATATATTAGCTTGCTTTGTGTGAGCATATATTTCTTTGTTCGTGTAAGGACACATTTAAAATAAAAAGATTTCAGGTCTAATGCATCATTTCCAGAAGAATATGTGAATTTATCTCTATAAGTTTTGGAGCTCCCTTGTCTGGTGTCAGACAATGTTCCATTGTGTATAATTAAGAAGTGTGCATTGAACACTAGCTCAATGTAAATAATAATGTCCATAATTATTGTAACAGAACATTTCACCATAATTAGCAGAATTTAGATACAAGTCCTCAGATTCAAACCTAGTATAGTATACTAGCTCCGAGAGCATGGAGTTTACAGTCTTAATATCCCAATCATCAGAATGTAACCCATGTACAATAACCCCACCCATAGAAACCCTAAATACAAAAGCAAACTGCAGTATTTCCGTTGATCTGAAGATATCCTAAGGCACTTTATTCCAAACAATTCCATCAGTTACTGGAACAGCTGAAATGGTCAAAAGGGACAAGTCTCCTTTTAGTTCATGTAAAGATGAGTCAGGTGTCAACTCCTCGTCGACCAGTTCTGTGGTAGAGCGTTCTAGAAGGTAATGGCCATTAATCAGTAGAAAAGAAAACAGTCACAAATCCAATCCAAAGAAATAGGAAAACCAAGGAAAGTGTTATCCAAACATATATCCAAGAAGGGACCAGATAAGTACATCTCAGCCATCAAAGGAAAACACAGGCTTGCGTAGGCGGAGTGTCTAAAATGGAGGAATTGTCAAAAGAGTTGGATAAAAAATCATCTGTTTCCACATAATAAACAGAAGCAGTTTGTTGAAAAACAGAAGCCACATGTGCAGTAAGAGAACCGGTAAAGTCCACGAGAGGTGGGTCAGTAGAAATGGCATCAGCTGCAGAAGACCCAGTAGTAAGTACAGTACTCACTTCAGTTGTGTTGCTGGAATTTGTAGCGGTATTGGGAATCAACTGAAGTTCCTTCTCCAACCCCTCCCAGCTGGGGAGAAACAGATTTGATGGTGCTCACAAGCTGCAGAGGAATTTCCTTATGGTAGCAAGAGGAGTTGGTGAATTACCCAGGACTCCTTGTGGCCTACTGAGACAAACTGAATGCCTTTAAAACAAGCAAGCGGTGGCAATATTACATTTCTTGTACCTTAGATGCCAAGGACTGGCACTGGTGCATGGTTTGATGAGCCAAATTTCTTCTTTACTGCAATCCTTTCTCGAACGAGATCCCCAACTTATGGAATCCAGCTGGAAGGTGCTTGCTGCTCCTTGAGTCCTGCAGAATCAGACGTCTTCAACTGCTCGCTGGATCGGCCGTCACAGAAGTTCTGTAAGTCCTGCATTACAGTGCAATGATCATTTTTGTCAAAGGGCATGGCTTCCGCCGCAAAGTCTGGACCGTCAAGGTCTGGAACGTACATCTTTGTCTACCCAGAGATCTTTTAGGGAGATTATTCAGTGCTCTTTGTACTGCATATAGATGATGGATCCAACTACTCCCTGCATATAATACTCTAGCTGTTGAGGACTGTTTTAAGCCACGATTTATCTTCTCCACAACAGAACTGACCTCTGGTCAATATGGAGAAGAATAATGTATCTCTAAACCTAGCAAAGCCATAGAATCCTTATATGTTTTTGAGGCGAAAACAGAGCCCTGGTCGGAGTGTAATGTAGTGCATGCATATGTCCCAATAAAGACTTGCAAATCTTAAATAATAGTGCAAACATCAGCTGAATGTTGTGACCACACCCAGAGAAGCCTGGAGCAAGAATGAACTGCAAGTAGGATAAATGTAAACGCTCCATCCAAATTATGAAGACCACAATGGTCCAACTAAATGCAGGCAAAAGGTTTGTTGAAAATCAGCTGGTGTGTCTGCGGTGGATGAGCCACAGTGGAGGATTTAATTTGTTGACAAATGACACAGCAAAGGACATATTTATTGGCCTGCTTGTATAATCCATGTCATCAATACGCTGCTGTAGCAAAAAGTTTGGCCGCCACACCTGCATGTGCTGAAGCAATGTCTTTATGTGCAGCTATCACTAAGGCTAGCCTGTGGTCTTGGTTGGGAATCAAACAATCACAAATTCTGGAATTGTAACTAAAGGAACATCTTGTTCACTTAAATGATATGTATATTTAGTTGGAAAACCCCTAGGCAAAGGGGTGCCTTTGCATGCAGCATTAACAGTAGCTAGTATATCGTTGTCTACCCTCATCTGAGAACAAGTAAATGCAACTGCAGATTTGTCCACTTCATCTGCCAAAGAATTCCATACAACATGTGGTCCCACACATTGATGACTCAAGATATGAATGACATGAGTCAGTGGCAACCTATCCTTATGGTCTGCCACCTTCACTTAAAGCGTTTAATGCTTTAGTGTGTTGCCTTTAGAATCTTTGAATCCATTTTATGCAAATTGTTGTGAACAGACTGGACACAATAATCACACTCTATAAGTGTGGGGAATTCTGGATCCGCATTATCCAGTGCAAGTAACGAGGTTTTCAGTTCAGCTAACTGCACAGTGCTGCCCCCTAAGGACTGTGTGTGAGTTTTTTGTGGTTGGAATTTTCCTTCCAACATCATACCAAGAACAGTGACGCATGTCCCTGAATATTGGTGATTGGTACCTAAAGCAAGTTGGGCTGAACCATCAGTATAAACAATGCATTTATACTGCTCAAGGGGCAGAATATTGCTGGGCATGGGATGAACATGCTCATATTGAAGAAATTCTTGTGTCTGTAAAGATGGGTGAAAGATGAAGTCTACATCAACAGGTGGCAAGTATGTTGCCCATTGTATCCATCTAGAATGGAGGGCATTAGTGTTAGGAATGCTAGCTTTTGTGACAGCCTCTAAGGCTGGAATGGGAGTAACAATAATAATGTGTTTCCCTTGTGCAAGTGGCTGTTCTTTGAGTACAGCCATCTGCACTTCAGTCAGTATTTTTCAGTGGATGCAAAACTCATTTTCACACTGGAATATAAATGTGATTTATATGCAATCAGCACTGTCTCACCTTCATTAAAGGTGACATAGGTAAAGACAACGGCACCTGCAATTATACGGATGGCCCGGTTGGTCAATCGGCGTTGCTCCCATCCAGGACGGGAGCAACGCCGATTGACCGGCATTTTACATTGTTCTAAGATTGTCCTCGAACTAGGATTGACGCGCCATAGGATATACCATATCCTTTACTGTAATACTCTTGCCCTGAAGAAGCCCCAGGCCGGATGGCCATAGTTAGGGGGCGAAACACGTGTTGGCTGTTTCCTTTTATCCCTTCATTGTAATAGTTATTAAATTACAAGGAAACATGATCACATATCTATAAAGAATCTACTATATTCATGCGAGTCCATTGGAATTCTTTTCTCCACTAATTGAAAATTCATAACTACCTGTCCAGACACGCTGTTTTGGAAATATTAGGTGACTCCCAATATTATGCAATACACTTTAGCCCTCATCTGGCAGAAAAAATAATTGGAAATGTCCAAGGTCGTTTTGTATTTTTCACAGCCTATAATATTTATAAATTCCATACTGTGTGTATTTTGAAGTACAAATGTGTGTGTATTACTGTTTAAATGTCTATAGCTTTGTCTTTAGCATCTCGTCTTATGGAATATTGTGGTTGCACTTGCGGGCTGGACCGTATCAGTATTATATGATAAGGAGAATCCTTATCCCAGCTGACATGATTGTAATACAAAGTTGAGGCTAGTGCAAGATCCAATTTTGTTACACAGGCTTGTTTGACTTTGTCAGGGACAAGCAGAGAAAGAGATGATAGTATTACAGCCTCACCCTGTGAGGATGTTTTGACAAACTGCGGGGGCCAACCGACCTCCACTAAGAGAATGATGTATAATAAAGTTACATTTTCCCAGAAGCTTATTCTAATGGTGCGTTGTATGTCACCCTCAATCTGTATATCCAACTTATATATCTGTCTGGAGTGGCTATGCACCTGTCTGGGGTTTCAACTGTAACGATGTATCAGTTTTTGGTGCTGTAAGAAACTCTTGGAGATTCCAGCACATTATAGTGACCTCTGCCACGCTGTGGAGGAGAGGCACCACAAACATCCTGTTGAGGAGGAAAGTTCTCAGTGTTTATGGCATATTTTGTGCTTATAGCCGCAACTTTCTTTTTCTGAAAATTGGGTTTAAATTGAGGAGGTTTTTCCTCCTCCTTTATCTTCAAATCAGATAAGCATTGTGAGTATCTCTTTGGTTTCACATACTTTTCCTGTCTGAGGTCAGAATGCCCTCTATTGTTTCTCTGATGAGTCCTGAAAGGAATGAGAAGGAAGAGTATCAGAAAACTGATATTTATCAGGTGGCTTTATTTGTGTTCTATCATGTAAATTATAGTGTCTGTCTGAGGACTAAGGAGGTGGAGATCCCCACGATATTGAGTTTTTTCTTTGTGACTTGGGTATGTCCTATAATTTTTTTTCAAACTCTTGGTTTGGCTTGGCAGTATCCTTGCCAGAAATAGGTTTGGCAAGTAGTGATTTACTGGGTCTTGTTCCCCAATTTTTGCATCCTATAGAAGTATATATCTCAGTAATAATTATAGGTAGGTCACGTTCCTGGTAGGGGTTGGCGGAGCTTGCAGAGTTTCTCTCTGCAGAATTCTGCTGAGTTGCCCAAAAACTCCACCGAATTCCACGGAGTTTAGCAAGTGGGTGGAGTATTTCTCGGCCACCTCTAGCCACAATTACACTACTGGCAAACTGCACGGTTTAATAGTATTTTGTTAATGAGTCAGCAGGTGGGCCTCAAACATCACAAACTGTACATGAAAGCAATGCCAAATGTAGTTCAAAAAGCATGTGGGTGCCGTTTCAAGTTACTGTTATTCACAGTCCTCCTTCCAAAAACATCTCTCCAGCGTAGCTCTACATGCTAAAGCACATGCTGGGGAGATCTGTGGGAAGCAAATGTCAGATTTTAAATAATTCCAGCAGTACAGAGTCAGCCTCCTGCCTTCTGGACAAGTTGAGATTGCTTAAGTTAATTCAGCCTAATATTGTCGGCAGTAGTGGGCGACTTGAGGAAACAAATACTTGTCCTTCCTTTGGGATGACACACAGACAGGCGGCTCGTACCCGCTGAAGGCGTATAATTATTGACAGTAGGTCTGGTGATGGACAGTGTGATATCCTGTCCCTTGGGACAGCAGGGTGGCCCCCTAACCCTCACTTATGTTTATTTTGTCACCGCTGCCATGTCATCATATCATTCCGCTTGGGCGGCCAGCCGGGCCTTCTGCAACAGTTGCTCACGGTCCACCATCTTCAGGCTGCAGGGGAGGAGGTTGTTGCTGCGGTGCATGCAGCTCCACTGGGGGCACTGGACAGGGTGCTGGCTACATGCCTCGACTCGTTCTCACTACTGAAGATGCTGGTGTTCTGACAGCCCAGGCACATGCGCCTGGCAAAAGAGTGGAGCTGTCTCCCGCTTCAGCAATTGATGCTCCTTGTGCCCCCTGAGTCTCAGCTTCAACCTTCGGTGATGCAAACATCTATAAAATGGAATATTGCTCTACAAGCTTTAGGAATGGATGGGGAAGATGTAGTAGTGGATGCTGCCTGCTAGGATATTAATTTCAACTGGGAAACCCCTATTTTTATGCTTCACAAGACCTAATCTTGTCCCTCCCAGCACGCTGTGGGTAATGGGTGCAGCCCCAATGGCGCTCTTCACTCCTGAGAGCCATCCCGCCTATATTTCATCATGCATGAATATGGCTGCCTCCACATAATCTTTTGAGAAATAAGTGGTGAGACTAAAATTAGGGGTGTGTGCTGGCAAACTCCGCCACGCAGAGGAAGGCAGAGTTTTTGCCGCCCTCTGTGCTCCAAGCAGAGCACGGAATGGAAAAATCCCTGTGAACTCGGCCAGCAAAGTGCAGTTTACCACACACCCTTAGTTCCTGATTGAGCAGTACAACCTGTGTGAGCCATTGGCATATAGCCAGAGAAGCTGCTTCACCTTTAATGTTAGACAGTATCAGTGCGGAGACTACTTGAAACTTTCCCATTAGTTTCATCCCCAAATCCAGGTCAGCAGCTGCCCTGTTATCATTCTGTATTTCTTTTAACACCTCCAGCAAGATTCAGAGAGATGAACTACCATGTGTTATAGTATAGACAGCAGCAAATTCTGTGCCCCAAGTGGCACAGTCACCTATTATGGGAACCATCCCATGTGATAAGCACAGAGTTAATATTCTGTACTTGTCTTGTGGTCTCGTAAAGGGAAACACAGCTTCAATTTGATTGGTTTTTTTTGTGCGGTCCAAAAAGGAATTTCTTCATGATTTGTGGGAATTTTGCCCAGAATTGAATGAACAATTACAGGACTTCAGCTTGTCACTGCAGGCAACTGAGCTTGCCCTGCCAAGTTGGCTCTTGCTGCTACAGCCAGCACAGTGGGCAAAACATACGGAGTTAAGTGTCTACATTGTCTAACTAGGCCATTGTACAATTATTGTAGCTAATTAACATTGAGACCTTGTAGATTAGGGTATGGTATATAACCAGCTAATACTGGCCAGGTGGCCCCTTCGTTGCTAAAGGGGCCCATGCATATTGGTGCCAGTACATGTATATGAGCGCCTCAGAACTAATTTTGATGTTCCCAATATGAAAGTGGAATTTCTGAGACCAAATATGCTCTGTATTGTTGCACTGGGTTAGCATTAGTGTATTCATGAAATGTGCCTGAATTAGCATACACAGCTGAAAAACTGACCCAAGAGTAAAAGACTTCTAAGTAATAGCTGTGATGCGTTTTGATCATGAAGATAAAGTCACCGTCTGCAGCACCAAGGCCATGCAAAGTTATATGTGCAAAGACTACAGGTCTGCAATTGTCAGCAATTGGTATTGGCTGTGGCTGCCCCACTAAAAAACTGAAATGGAAAAGTAGTGCAAACAAAAATATGGGCAATACTTTTGAAGGTTCAGGCTTGAAAAACCAACAGAAAAAATTAGGTGCTTCCTAAAAATACTATGGAGGATTTAACCCCAAAACCATGGACATGTCCAGTGGTAGGTGTGAGGGTACTATGGGCATGCACAATCACTACTCAGGAGGCCTGTTGAATTAGTAAAAGATCATCATTGGGGGCAACATGTTGCAGAGATTCTGCTCGGAAACACAACCATGTCAGTACCTGTAGGATCAAGTCCGAATAGCTCTCAATGCCTCACCTGAACCCCAAACCTTTCCAGAGTGATAGGCGATTTCAGCAAACCTAGAACATGAACCTCTAGACCCCAAGGGAACCGTGGAAACAGATCATAACCTTTCGTTCATACTCATGCATGTCTATAGTAAACAGGAGAAAGACACAAAGGAAGTTTACAATATATTTATTGAAACTATCATAGTCTATTTTGAAGCAGGTGCTCTGTGATTAGTAAACAGATACAACTAAGCAACATAATCAACATTACTAGCAAGCTGTAAACAATAAACAACACAACCATGGCAACTAATATATCTTTATATAGGCCTATGCTCACTATGTGAGTACAGGGATATATTAGTGATCTCTGGGATTAGCACCGGACCCCATATCTGGTATGTGTAGTTAGGTGGTCCGCATCATAGGTGTAAACTCAGTTTGCGCAAGGCTGCTGCCTCTGTTCCAAGACCGGTCTCTTTGCTGGAATTCTCCTCTCTGCTCTCCAAGGGGATGAGACACAGTTTATATGATCAGAACTATTGTGTTATAAAACTGCAGCTGTGCTACCGTGTTGTGTCTAAAAACGTTAGGAGATGTTGCTGACCGGGCACAAGAAAACAGTACATCATGTTGTTCGACCTTGTATGAAATGTTCAGACTGAATCCCAAGAAGAGACACTGAATAACAAATATGTGCAGTGTATTTCTAAAATAATATCATGTCGCAAATACAAATGTATTGTGTGTGGCTGCAAAGCAAAGACAACCTAAAATAGCTAACATGTGCAACCAAGGGAGAACCAAAGTGGGCCCAGATTAGAAAACATTACACTCTTTAGGGAACTTAGGATGGTCTTCCCCAGCATGATAACCTTTGTTTCAAAGGTAGATATGCTCACTCGGTTTGAGGAATCTAGGCCTCAAAGCATCCTCGGATACCATCATACTCACATCCACAAACTGGAAGGAGTTTGATTGAGCACATTGAATGAACTTAACACACATGAACGACATGTCTTCCTGAGCCACATGTGACCCTTACATGAGCTGTTAGTAAAGGTTCATTTGGCGCATGTATGGTAGCACACAGAACGTCAAGTGAGGCAGATACTTGAAAGGTATTAAAACTTAGTTAAAGTTTTATTTTCATTGGTGAACCTTGTTGAGGCACCAACCAACAACATGTCTGGCAATATGTAGGTAAAACTTTGCATGTGGTGTGTTTCTATACAAGTTGGTTGGGGTCTGGGTGAGAGGTGGTTTGATTAGTGATTCCGTCCTGTGTTTTATCAATGTGATAGAACCTTGAATGGCAGTGATATGTTAATGTGAGTTTTCTGCTATGTTGCATTGGGTCAGTTGCTGGCAGTGTGAAAATCTTGTGTGTGGTACATGGATGAAGTGTGAATGGTTCATAAAGTGATTGGTGCCTTGTCATGGCTTTATGACACACCATCAGTCATCTTGGGTTCCACATTCTAATACTGTGATTGCCAAAACCAACTTGTGTAAGTGGTGGTTTCACTTCAAAGGTACAGTAACAACCCCTCCACTTTTTAGAACCGAACACTCAAAGTTGTCCAGGGTGATGTAACTTGCATTGATTCCACTCACTTTCCCACAATGCCTTGAAAAACTTGAAAGTTTGCATAAATGTGCACATTATGCACCAGCGCAAGGAAAGTACAGGAATGAGCCATATAATGTTAATTATTGTGCATTTCTTCCCTTTTGTGCAGCACAGCAAGGTGTCTTGCTGCATTGCTGTGTGTGAAAGTTTGATCAATCCAGGCCTAGACATCCAGGGGACTCCAAGGTAGCGTGCCTTGCATGCATCTTATGATGTTTTCTTACCCACAAAGCCTTGCAAACCTCAAACTTTTACCTAAAATCACATATTTTTCTCACATTTCTGTGATGGAAACTAGTTTTCAAAAATGTCTGTAATTGGTAGGTTTCCATTGGTGGCGACTGAGCACTGCCACAAATACCACAGCTAGTTTATCGCTGATCTTACCACATAACAATTTAGAACCTTTCGTGTGGCAGGCTCTTTGCCCATACTGTTGTTATCAGGAGACACATGGAAACCATGGACTCGATTCACAAAGGACCTTCGCACTCATGGAGGAGGCCCCACAGTCATGGCAAGGGGACCACACTCATGGCAGGAGCCCCACACTCATTGCATGACCTCCATTCTGCAGTTACCCATTGCGAAGGTCCCACCATGAGTGCGGTGCCCCTGCCATGAGTGTGGAACCCACCACCACAAGTGTGGGCCTCCGCCATGAGTGCCGAGGCCCTTTGTGAATCTGCCCCTCTAAGTGGTAGGAAATTTGTGGATCCCTGCAGATTCCGGAACTTTACTGCACAGAAATGTGAGGAAAATGTGTTTTTTTAGCCAAAGGTTGAGGTATACAATATCTTCTGAGTAAAATAACCTTTTTAAGAGCCATGCAGTAATGCCACCCTGACTCTAGGGGGTGTCAATTTTTCAGAAATGTGCAGGTTTGGTAGGTTTTCCTAGGTGCCAGCAGAGCTAGGGCCCAAAATGTACAGCTGATCAAATTGCAAAAGAAGTTTAGCTCTCAGTGGAAAATGTTGATGTGTCTATGTTGTATTATGGGCACTTTCTTGTTGCAGGGGCTAGGCCCAGCCACATAACTGAAGTACTATTTTTATTGGGAGACATGGGGAAATGCTGGGTGATAGGAAATTGGTGGCTCCTACAGATTCCAGAACTTTCTATGACAGAAATATGAGGAAAATGTGTGCTTTTAGTAAAAGTTTGAGGTCTGCAAGGGCTTTTGGGTAAAATAAGCCAATGAGAGCCAGGCAAGTTACACCTCCCTGTAATCTCCCAGGTATCTTGTTTTCAGAAATATTCAAGTTTGGAAGGTATCCCTGGGTGCCGGCTGAGTTCGGGCCCAAAATTCCATGTTAACCAAATTGCATATAAAATGATTGGTTTTCTGTGGAAAACGTTTGTGTCCATGTTGCGTTTTGGGACATTTCCTGTTGCGGGGACTAGGCTCACCCAGACAAGTGAGGTGCCTTTTTTATCGGGAAGCTTAGGGGACTGCTGGATAGTAGAATATGTGGGGCTCCCCATATATTCCAGTACTTTCCATCACACAAATTTCAGGAAAATGTCTGTTTTTAGCCAAAGCTTGAGGTTAGCAAGGGCTTCTGATTTAAATAACTTGGTGAGCACCACACAAGTCACACAACCTTCAACTCACCTGAGTGGCTATTTGTGCATGTTTGGTAGCTTTTCTCTAGCTGCTGGCTGAGCTAGAATCCAAAATCCACACCTACACAAATTATAAAAAAAGGTTTGGTTTTAAGTCGAAAAAGTTAACGCCTCCATGTTGCGTGTTGGGCCCTTTCCTGTCGCGGAAGCCAGGCCTACCCACACAAGTGCGGCACTAATATTATCGGGGAGACTTGGGGTACTGCTGAGTGGTAGGTAATTTGTGGCTCCCCACAGATTCCAGAACTTTTCATCACACAAACTTGAAACAAATGTGTGCAAACCACACCATCCTGGACTCTTCTAAGTGAATAGTTATTAGAACTTTGCAGGTTTGGTAGGTTTTCCTAGATGCTGGCTGAGTTTGGGCCCAAATTCTTCAGCTAACCAAATTGAAAAAAAGGGACAGGTTTTAAGCGGAATAAGTTGATGTGTCTATGTTGCGTTTTGGGCTCTTTCCTGATGCAGAGGCTATGCCCATCCCCACAGGTGAATAGGCCATTTTTATCTAGAGACTTGAAGAACGTCGGGTGGTAGGAAATTGATGGCACCTCACATATTCCATAACTTGATATCACAGAAATGTGAGGAAAATAAGTGCTTTTAGAAAATGTTTGAGGTTTGCAAGGGCTTCTGGGTAAAATGAATGGTGAGAGCCACACAAGCTTCTCCTTCCTGGACTCTCCTCGCTGTCTAGTTTTTAGAAATGTTGCGATGTGATAGGTTTCCCTAGATTTGGGCTACTTTATGGGCCAAAATATACAGCTAACCAAATTGCAATTTATTTGAAGTTTTCAGTGGAAAAAGTTGATGTCTTCATAATGATTTTTGTGCTCTTTCCTGTTGCCGGTCATAAGTCCACCCACAAAAAGTGATGTACCATTTTATATGGAGACTTGGGAAATGCTGGGTTGAAGGTAATGTGTGGCTCCCTAAAGCTTCCAGGACGTCACAGAAATGTGAGGAAAATGTGTGTTGTATGTGTAGGTAAAATAACTTGGTGAGATCGACACAAGTCATGCCGGCCTGGACACTCTCAGGTGTCTAGTTTCAGAAATGTGCAGGCTTTGTAGGTTTCTCTAGGTGCTAGCAGAAGCTAGGGCCCAAAATCTACAGCTAGCCAAATTGCAAAAAAAGGGTTGGCTTTCAGTGGAAAAGCTGATGTGTCCATGTTGCATTTTGTGCCCTTTCCTGTCCTGGAGCTATTCCCCAACACACAAGTGATGTATCATTTTATTGGGACACTTGGGAAAACACTGTGTGGTGGGCAATTGATAGCTCCCGCACATTACAGAACTTTCCATCAAGAAATGTGAGGAAAATGTGTTTTTATCTAAAGTTTGAGGTTTGCAAGGGCTTCTGAGTAAAAAAAAAAATGTGAGAGCCATGCAAGACACATCACTGTGGAATCTCTTGGGTATCTACTTATTAAAAATATTCCTATTTGGTAGCTTTCCCTGGGTGTCGGCTGAGTTAGGGCCCAAAGTCAATAGCTAACCAAATTGCTAAATAAATTATTGGTTTTCAGTGGAAAAAGATGATATGTTCATGTTGCATTTTGGGACCTTTCCTGTGGCATGGGCTAGGCCTACCCACACAAGTGAGGTGTCATTTTTATTGTGAGGCTTAGCGGAATGCTGAGGGGTAGGACATTTGGGGCTCCCCACAGGTTGCAGTACGTCACATGAATGTGAGGAAAATGTCTGTTTTTAGACTAAGCTTGAGATTAGCAAGGGCTTCTGATTTAAATAACTTTGTTAGACCTGTCAGCCTTAGGGTGGTCTTCCTACAAACCTTTTGCCTTCCTCCTGCATTTTATTGCTGAGCTCGTTTTTGCTGGCCTTAGGACTCTGAACACTTTACCACTGTTAGCCAGTGCTAAAGTGTATGTGCTCCCTCCATAAAACATGGTAATATTAGCTCATCTCCAATTGACATACTTAATTTACTTGTAACTCCCTAGAAAACATGCACCCAGGGCATGTAAATGAAACGCTACTAGTGGGGCTGCAGCACCAATTGGGCTACCCACTTAAGTAGCCCTTCAAACATGTCTCAGGCCTGCCGTTGCAGCCTGTGTGTGCAATTTTAACTGCCAGTTGGAACTGGCAAAATAAACCTTTTGCCAGGCCTAAACCTTCCCTTTTTATGCATATAGTTTACCACTAGGATATGCCCTGGACAGACCAGAGGGCAGGGTGCAGTGTAATTAAAAGGTAGAACATGTACTTCTAATTTTTATACGTCCAGGTAGTGAAAAACTCTTAAATTCATTTTTTACTGCCTCCACACAAAGGGCTGTATATCCCCATTGTTAGTCTGGAGCCAGGGCAGGGGAGGCAGGATGGCTATGGACTTCAAAAGTGAAACCTCCAGAAGCTTCTCCCCACTTCAAAAGCACAACTGGGTATAAATACTAGACCTCAGACACCACCTCTTCAGTACACTTTGAGACCTGCGGATACTCTGCCAGGAAGGAGGACTGCTATACCCTGAAGGAAATGCTGCCCTGCCGTGCTGACCTGCTGCCCTCTTGCCTGGGTGAGAAGAGAACTGGACCTGCAACTTCACCCTTGAACCCAGGATACCAGGGTGCCTCCAAGGGCTAGTCTGCTGACCTCCTGCTCTGAGCCTCAGTGACATTAAAGCCTCCCCAACACACTACGCCAGCCCCTGGGCCCAGCTGCAGTGAGTTTCAGACCCCCAAGAGGGGCCCCAAATGTCCTGGACCCTAGGTGTGGTACAGAGAGCTGTCTATTGAAGTTTTTGGACTCTTTGCGACCATGAAGGGGCCCAATCCCACCAAGACCTCATCACTTGCACTGCAATTTCAGCGCAAAGCTCTGGCAGCTGTCTCTTCGCACTACATCATCAACCACTCGTGGGAACTGCCAAAGCGAAGCTCTGACACCCGTCCATGACAGCTTCAGGATCTTCACTCTACTCCAGCAGCCTCCGACAATGCTCTCTCTACTCCTCGCGGCCCTCTCTACAGCGAACGGGACGCTTGGCACAGGTTTGAGAAGGTAAACTTCAGCTGGCCCATTTTGGTGATTGTATCCGACCATCACGGTTGGCCTGAATGTGTGACTTAGACCCGGTCCAGCTTGATCAGATATCTTGAGTTGGCGCTTTGGTTTCTTTTGGTGCTATTTTCACTAAACTCCTTAAAAGTTTGTGACTCCAGTTCTACTGGTTGGATTTTTGTCATTTTGGTCTTGTTTCATTTAATAATATTTTCTCTGTTTTTCTAAACTGGTGTAGGATCCTTTTGTCATGTGTTTTCACTGTGTTACTATTTGGAGTATTGTACAAATACTTTACACATTGCCTTGAAGGTAGGCCTGACTGCTCTGTGCCAAGCTACCAGATGGTTGAGCACAAGATAATATAGGGTTTTCTTGTGACTTCACCTTGACAATGATTGTGGCTGCTGCTTGACCAGAGCTTACACTCCAATCAACTCAAATTCTTATGCAGATAAGTCATGAAACTCTCAATTCTCCTTGGTGTCTATTTTTGCATGCTTGGTACATTTCCCAAGGTGCCGGTTGAGGAAAAGCACAAATTTCACACCTTTACATTTTTTTTAAAAAGTTTGGTTTTTAGTACAAAAAGTTGATGTGTCCATGCTGCGTGTTGGGCCCTTTCCTGTCACAGAAGCTAGGCCTACCCACACAAGTGAGACACTAATATTAGTAGGGATACTTGGAGTGATGCTGGATGGTAGGAAAATTGTGGCTCCCCACAGATTCCAGAACATTCCAAAACACAAACATGAGAAAAATGTGTGCTATTATTCAACATTTGAGGTTTGAAAGGGGTTCTTGGTAAAATAACCTAGTGAGAGCCACAGAAATCAAAACATACTGAACTCTCCTGAGTGTCTAGATTTCAGAAATGTGCAGGTTTGTAGGTTTCCTAAGTGCTAGCTGAGTTAGGGCCCAAAATCGTTAGCAAACCCAAACTGAAAAAAAGGACAGGTTTTCAGTGGAAAATGTTTATGTGTCCATGTTGCATTTTAGGATATTTCCGGTTGCAGGAGATAGGCCCACCCACAAGTGATGTACCATTTTTTATCTAGAATCTTGGGGGAACGCCGGGTGTTAGGAAATTGCTGGCATCTCACATAGATTGGTAGGAAATGTATGGCTCCCCACAGATTCCAGAACATTCCATCACAGAAATGTGAGAACAATTTGTATTTTTAGCCAAAGTTTGAGGTTTGCAAGGTGTTCTGGGTAAAACAACCTGGTGAGATCCATGCAAGTCATGCCACCCTGGGCTCTTCCAGGTGTCTAGTTTGTAGGTTTGGTAAGTTTCCCTAGGTGCCAGCTAAGCTAGAGCCCAAAATCCACAGCTACACAAATTGCAAAAAAAAGGCTGGTTTTCAGCGAAAAAAGCTAATGTATCAAAGTTGCTTGTCCGGCCCTGTTCTGTCACGAGAGCTATGCTCACCAACACAAATGACACAAAAAGAACAATTGATGGACAGAACGCAGAACAATGTCATACATTCACCCCGTTACAGGGATCTGAGCCTAAATCCATCGTTTTTTTGCTCCCCATGCCATTCCAGTTTGAACCCAGCCATATGCAAATCATTCTTGACCCTGCACCCAATGGGAACAGTCCAACCAGAACTGCCAGGCCAGGCCAGGTCCTCCCTGGACTGGAAACAAGCATCCTAGGACCGGTTTCGGGGTTTCACCCCTCATCAGCCAGAATAGCTGGACACCAGTGGCATGGATAGAACGGGATCCACGTCTCGGCATACCCGTCCCACTCGGGGTGACAAGCACAAAAAGAACAATTGTATGACAGAATGCAGAACAATGTCATACATTCACCCCAGTACAGAGATCTGGGCCTAAATCCATTGTTTTTTTTACTCCCCATGCCATTCCAGTTTGAACCCAGCCATAAGCAAATCAGTCTTGACCCTGCACCCAATGGGAACAGTCCAGCCCGAACTGCCAGGCCAGGTCCTCCCTGGACTGGAAACAAGTACCCTAGGACCGGTTTCGGGGTTTCTTCCCTCATCAGCAAGAATAGCTTGACACCAGTGATCTGGAGAGCACGGGACCCACATCTGGGCATACTCGTCCCACTCGGGTTGACAAACTCAAAAAGAACAATTTATGGACAGAATGCAGAACAATGTCATACATTCACCCAGTACAGAGATCTGGGCCTAAATCCATTGTTTGTTTGCTCCTCATGCCATTCCAGTTTCAAATGTTTATGTGTCCATGTTGCATTTTAAAGGGTGATGCCCTGAATCTGGTCCCAGGATGCTTGTTTCTAGTCCAGGGAGGACCTGGCTTGGCAGTTCGGGCTGGACTGTTCCCATAAGGAACAGGGTCAAGACTGATTTGCATATGACTGGGGCCAAACTGGGGTGGTGTGGTGAGCAAAAGAATGATGGATTAAACCCAGATCCTTGTGACTGGGGATGAATGTTTGCATTGTCCAGCATTCCGTCCATCAATTGTTTCTTTTGTATATGTCGCTCTAACTGGGAAGAGTATGCCTAGACATGGGTCCCGTGCTCACTACACCACTGGATTCAAGCTAGCCTTGCTGATGAAGGGAGATGTCCTTAAACCGGTCCCAGGATGCTTGTTCCCAGTCCAGGGAGGACCTGGCTTGGCAGTTCGGGCTGGACTGTTCCCATAAGGAGCAGGGTCGAGACTTATTTGCATATGGCTGGGTCCAAACTGGGGTGGTGTGGTGAGCAAAAGAATGATGGATTAAACCCAGATCCTTGTGACTGGGGGTGAATGTTTGCATTGTCTAGCATTGCATCCATCAATCGTTTCTTTTGCATATGTCACCCTAAGTGGGAAGGGTATGCCCAGACGTGAGTCCCGTGCTCACAACACCACTGGATTCAAGCTAGCCTGGCTGATGAAGGGTGATGCCCTGAAACCGGTCCCAGGGTGCTTTTTTCCGGTCCAGGGATGACCTGGGTTGGCAGTTTGGGCTGGACTGTTCCCATAAGGAACAGGGTCAAGACTGATTTGCATATGGCTGGGTTCAAACTGGGGTGGTGTGGTGAGCAAAATAATGATGGATTAAACCCAGATCCTTGTGACTGGGGGTGAATGTTTGCATTGTCCAGCATTCCGTCCATCAATTGTTTCTTTTGCATATGTCACCCAAAGTGGGAAGGGTATGCCTAGACGTGGGTCCTGTGCTCCCTACACCACTGGATTCAAGCTAACCTTGCTGATGAAGGGAGATGCCCTGAAACCAGTCCCAGGATGCTTGTTTCCAGTCCAGGGAGGACCTGGCTTGGCAGTTTGGGCTGGACTGTTCCCATAAGGAGCAGGGTCGAGACTGATTTGCATATGGCTTGGTCCAAACTGGGGTAGTGTGGTGAGCAAAAGAATGATGGATTAAACCCAGATCCTTGTGACTGGGGTTGAATGTCTGCATTGTCCAGCATTCCATCCATCAATTGTTTCTTTTGCATATGTCACCCCAAGTGGGAAGGGTATGCCCAGACGTGGGTCCCGTGCTCACAACACCACTGGATTCAAGCTAGCCTGGCTGATGAACGGTGATGCCCTGAATTCAGTCCCAGGATGTTTGTTTCTGGTCCAGGGAGGACCTAGTTTGGCAGTTCGGGCTGGACTGTTCCGATAAGGAACAGGGTCAAGACTGATTTGCATATGGCTGGGTCCAAACTGGGGTGGTGTGGTGAGAAAAAGAATGATGGATTAAACCCAGATCCTTGTGACTGGAAGTGAATGTTTGCATTGTCCAGCATTCCGTCCATCCATTGTTTCTTTTGCATATGTCGCCCTAAGTGGGAAGGGTATGCCCAGACGTGGGTCCCGTGCTCACAACACCACTGGATTCAAGCGAGCCTGGCTGATGAAGGGTGATGCCCTGAAACTGGTCCAAGGATGCTTGTTTCTGGTCCAGGGAGGACCTAGCTTGGCAGTTCGGGCTGGACTGTACCCATTCGGAACAGGATCAAAACTGATTTGCTTATGTTTGGGTCCAAACTGGGGTGGTGTGGGGAGCAAAAGCATGATGGATTAAGCCCAGATCCTTGTGACTGGGGGTGAATGTTTGCATTGTCCAGCATTCCTTCCATCAATGGTTTATTTTGCATATGTCCCTCTAAGTGGGAAGGGTATGCCCCGATGTGGGTCCCGTGCTCACTACACCACTGGATTCAAGCTAGCCTGGCTGATGAAGGCGGATGCCCTGAAACTGGTCCCAGGATGCTTGTTTCTGGTCCAGGGAGGACCTGGCTTGGCAAGTCGGGCTGGACTGTTCCCATAAGGAACAGGGTCAAGACTGATTTGCATATGTTTGGGTCCACACTGGGGTGGTGTTGTGAGCAAAAGAATGATGGCTTAGACCCAGATACTTGTGACTGGGGTTGAATATTTGCATTGTCCAGCATTCCATCCATCAATTGTTTCATTTGCATATGTCACCCTAAGTGGCAAGGGTATGCTCGGACGTGGGTCCTGTGCTCACTACACCACTGGATTCAAGCTAACCTGCCTGATGAAGGGTGATGCCCTGAAACCGGTCCCAGGGTGCTTGTTTCCGGTCCAGGGAGGACCTGGCTTGGCAGTTCGGGCTGGACTGTTCCCATAAGGAACAGGGTCAAGACTGATTTGCATATGGCTGGATACAAACTGGCGTGGTGTGGTGAGCAAATGAATGATGGATTAAACCCAGATCCTTGTGACTGGGGGGGAATGTTTACATTGTCCAGCATTCCGGTTGTCCTAGGTGGGAAGGGTTTGCCCAGACGTGGGTCCCGTGCTCACTACACCACTGGATTCAAGCTAGCCTGGTTGAGGAAGGGTGATGTCTTGAAACCGGTCCAAGGATGCTTGTTTCCGGTCCAGGGAGGACCTGGCTTGGCAGTTCGGGTTGGACTGTACCCATAAGGAACAGGGTCAAGACTGATTTGCATATGGCTGGGTCCAAACTGGGGTGATGTGGTGAGCAAAATAATGATGGATTAAACCCAGATCCTTGTGACTGGGGGTGAATGTTTACATTGTCCAGCATTCTGTCCATCAATTGTTTCTTTTGCATATTTTTCCCTAAGTGGGAAGGGTATGCCCAGACGTGGGTCCCATGCTCACTACACTACTGGATTCAAGCTAGCCTGGCTGATGAACGGTGATGCCCTGAAACCTGTTCCAGGATGCTTGTTTCCGTTCCAGGGAGTACCTGGCTTGGCAGTTCGGGCTGGACTGTTCCCATAAGGAACAGGGTCAAGACTGATCTGCATATGGCTGGGTCCAAACTGGGATCGTGTGGTGAGCAAAAGAATGATGGATTAAACCCAGATCCTTGCGACTGGGAGTGAATGTTTGCATTGTCCAGCATTCCGTCCATCAATTGTTTCTTTTGCATATGTCGCCCAAAGTGGGAAGGGTATGCCTAGACATGGGTCCTGTGCTCCCTACACCACTGGATTCAAGCTAACCTTGCTGATGAAGGGAGATGCCCTGACACCGGTCCCAGGATGCTTGTTTCCAGTCCAGGGAGGACCTGGCTTGGCAGTTTGGGCTGGACTGTTCCCATAATGAGCAGGGTCGAGACTGATTTGCATATGGCTTGGTCCAAACTGGGGTAGTGTGGTGAGCAACAGAATGATGGATTAAACCCAGATCCTTGTGACTGGGGGTGAATGTCTGCATTGTCCAGCATTCCATCCATCAATTGTTTCTTTTGCATATGTCACCCCAAGTGGGAAGGGTATGCCCAGACGTGGGTCCCGTGCTCACAACACCACTGGATTCAAGCTAGCCTGGCTGATGAACGGTGATGCCCTGAATTCAGTCCCAGGATGCTTGTTTCTGGTCCAGGGAGGACCTAGTTTGGCAGTTCGGGCTGGACTGTTCCGATAAGGAACAGGGTCAAGACTGATTTGCATATGGCTGGGTCCAAACTGGGGTGGTGTGGTGAGAAAAAGAATGATGGATTAAACCCAGATCCTTGTGACTGGAAGTGAATGTTTGCATTCTCCAGCATTCCTTCCATCCATTGTTTCTTTTGCATATGTCGCCCTAAGTGGGAAGGGTATGCCCCGATGTGGGTCCCGTGCTCACAACACCACTGGATTCAAGCGAGCCTGGCTGATGAAGGGTGATGCCTGAAACTGGTCCAAGGATGCTTGTTTCTGGTCCAGGGAGGACCTAGCTTGGCAGTTCGGGCTGGACTGTACCCATAAGGAGCAGGATCAAAACTGATTTGCTTATGTTTGGGTCCAAACTGGGGTGGTGTGGGGAGCAAAAGCATGATGGATTAAGCCCAGATCCTTGTGACTGGGGGTGAATGTTTGCATTGTCCAGCATTCCTTCCATCAATGGTTTATTTTGCATATGTCCCTCTAAGTGGGAAGGGTATGCCCCGATGTGGGTCCCATGCTCACTACACCACTGGATTCAAGCTAGCCTGGCTGATGAAGGCGGATGCCCTGAAACCGGTCCCAGGATGCTTGTTTCTGGTCCAGGGAAGACCTGGCTTGGCAGGTCGGGCTGGACTGTTCCCATTAGAAACAGGGTCAAGACTGATTTGCATATGGCTGGATCCAAACTGGGGTGGTGTGGTGAGCAAATGAATGATGGATTAAACCCAGATCCTTGTGACTGGGGGGGAATGTTTACATTGTCCAGCATTCCGGTTGTCCTAAGTGGGAAGGGTTTGCCCAGACGTGGGTCCCGTGCTCACTACACCACTGGATTCAAGCTAGCCTGGTTGAGGAAGGGTGATGTCCTGAAACCGGTCCAAGGATGCTTGTTTCCGGTCCAGGGAGGACCTGGCTTGGCAGTTCGGGTTGGACTGTACCCATAAGGAACAGGGTCAAGACTGATTTGCATAAGGCTGGGTCCAAACTGGGGTGAAGTGGTGAGCAAAATAATGATGGATTAAACCCAGATCCTTGTGACTGGGGGTGAATGTTTACATTGTCCAGCATTCCGTCCATCAATTGTTTCTTTTGCATATTTTTCCCTAAGTGGGAAGGGTATGCCCGGACGTGGGTCCCATGCTCACTACACTACTGGATTCAAGCAAGCCTGGCTGATGAACCGTGATGCCCTGAAACCTGTTCCAGGATGCTTGTTTCCGTTCCAGGGAGTACCTGGCTTGGCAGTTCAGGCTGGACTGTTCCCATAAGGAACAGGGTCAAGACTGATCTGCATATGGCTGGGTCCAAACTGGGATCGTGTGGTGAGCAAAAGAATGATGGATTAAACCCAGATCCTTGCAACTGGGAGTGAATGTTTGCATTGTCCAGCATTCCGTCCATCAATTGTTTCTTTTGCATATGTCACCCAAAGTGGGAAGGGTATGCCTAGACATGGGTCCTGTGCTCCCTACACCACTGGATTCAAGCTAACCTTGCTGATGAAGGGAGATGCCCTGAAACCGGTCCCAGGATGCTTGTTTCCAGTCCAGGGAGGACCTGGCTTGGCAGTTTGGGCTGGACTGTTCCCATAAGGAGCAGGGTCGAGACTGATTTGCATATGGCTTGGTCCAAACTGGGGTAGTGTGGTGAGCAACAGAATGATGGATTAAACCCAGATCCTTGTGACTGGGGGTGAATGTATGCATTGTCCAGCATTCCATCCATCAATTGTTTCTTTTGCATATGTCACCCCAAGTGGGAAGGGTATGCCCAGACGTGGGTCCCGTGCTCACAACACCACTGGATTCAAGCTAGCCTGGCTGATGAACGGTGATGCCCTGAATTCAGTCCCAGGATGCTTGTTTCTGGTCCAGGGAGGACCTAGTTTGGCAGTTCGAGCTGGACTGTTCCGATAAGGAACAGGGTCAAGACTGATTTGCATATGGCTGGGTCCAAACTGGGGTGGTGTGGTGAGAAAAAGAATGATGGATTAAACCCAGATCCTTGTGACTGGAAGTGAATGTTTGCATTGTCCAGCATTCCGTCCATCCATTGTTTCTTTTGCATATGTCGCCCTAAGTGGGAAGGGTATGCCCAGACGTGGGTCCCGTGCTCACAACACCACTGGATTCAAGCGAGCCTGGCTGATGAAGGGTGATGCCCTGAAACTGGTCCAAGGATGCTTGTTTCTGGTCCAGGGAGTACCTAGCGTGGCAGTTCGGGCTGGACTGTACCCATAAGGAACAGGATCAAAACTGATTTGCTTATGTTTGGGTCCAAACTGGGGTGGTGTGGGGAGCAAAAGCATGATGGATTAAGCCCAGATCCTTGTGACTGGGGGTGAATGTTTGCATTGTCCAGCATTCCTTCCATCAATGGTTTATTTTGCATATGTCCCTCTAAGTGGGAAGGGTATGCCCCGATGTGGGTCAAGTGCTCACTACACCACTGGATTCAAGCTAGCCTGGCTGATGAAGGCGGATGCCCTGAAACCGGTTCCAGGATGCTTGTTTCTGGTCCAGGGAGGACCTGGCTTGGCAATTCGGGCAGGACTGTTCCCATAAGGAACAGGGTCAAGACTGATTTGCATATGGATGGGTCCACACTGGGGTGGTGTTGTGAGCAAAAGAATGATGGCTCAGACCCAGATACTTGTGACTGGGGTTGAATGTTTGCATTGTCCAGCATTCCATCCATCAATTGTTTCATTTGCATATGTCACCCTAAGTGGCAAGGGTATGCTCAGACGTGGGTCCTGTGCTCACTACACCACTGGATTCAAGCTAACCTGGCTGATGAAGGGTGATGCCCTGAAACCGGTCCCAGGGTGCTTGTTTCCGTTCCAGGGAGGACCTGGCTTGGCAGTTCGGGCTGGACTGTTCCCATAAGGAACAGGGTCAAGACTGATTTGCATATGGCTGGATCCAAACTGGGGTGGTGTGGTGAGCAAATGAATGATGGATTAAACCCAGATCCTTGTGACTGGGGGGGAATGTTTACATTGTCCAGCTTTCCATCCATCAATTGTTTATTTTGCACCAACACAAATGAGGCACCATTTTAATAGGGAAAATCTGGATGGTAGGAAATTGGTGGCCCCCATAGATTCCAGAACTTTTTGTCACAGAAATGTAAGACAAATTTGTGCTTTAAGCTAAAGTTTGAGGTTTGGTAGGACTTCTGGGTAAAATAAAAATATGAGAGTCATACAAGTCACACCACCCTCGACTCTCCCAGTCGTCTAGTTTTCTGAAATGCTCAGGTTTGGTAGGTTTCTATAGGTTTCAGCTGAGTTAGGACTAAAATCTAGGGGTGGGCTTCAAACTCCACTCAGCTGGCAGAGTTTGTGGAGTTTTGCCCCCTCCACACTCCACCTGGAGTGCAGAATTACAGAAAACCTCACCATCCATTGTGTGGTGGAGTTGTCCTGCGCACAGCTCACCAACGTTTAGCGAGAAAATCGAGGATGAGTCCCGGCGCAATTTCTCAGTGCAGGAGATCGCAGCAGCTCACTTTCGCTTGCATTGAGAAAGCTACCACTCGCATTGAGGAAGCTGCTGCTCAAGTAGAAAGTCTACTCAAGCAGCGGGAAGATGCAGGGCCCTCTGGCCTACCGTGTGGTGCTTGTTACGCTGATTTTACAGAATGGGCCAAGCTCCCGGTGCTAAAAATCAGCGTGAGCAGCACAACTTACAGAACTTCCATCGCTTGAGGAATCTCGCTGAGGTTTTAGGTAACTCTGCGGAATTCTGCAGAGTGAAACTCTACGAGTTCCACCCACCCCAACTAATATCCACAGACAACTAAATTGCAAAAAAAAGTGTTCATTTTAGCATTTTGGGCCCTTCCTTTCTCAGTAGCTAGACCACCCTTTCAAGTGAAGTACTATTCTTCTTGGGAGACTGGGTGGAACGCTGGGTGGTAGGAAATGTGTTGCTCGTCACAGAATCCAGAACTTTGAGCCACACAAATATGAGTAAAATCTGTGTTTTTAGCCAAAGCTTGAGGTTTGCAAGGACTTCTGAGTAAAAGAACTTGGTGAGAGCCACACTAGTTTTGCCACCCTCAACTTTACCAGCTGCCTAGTTTTGCAGGTTTGGTAGGTGTCCATCTTGTGTTTTGGTGTTCTTTCTGTTGCAGGGCCTAGACCCACCCAAACAATTGATGTACCATTTTTACCTGAAGACTTAGGGGCACTCTGAGATGGCAGGAAATTGGTGGCTCCCCACAGATTCCAAAACTTTCCATCGCAGGAATCTGAGAAAATGTGCGTTTTTAGACAAATTTTGCAGTTTGCAAGGGCTTCTTGGCAAAATAAGCTGGTGAGAGCCATGCAAATCATGCCACACTGGACTCTTCCTGGTGTCTATTTTTCATAAATGTGCAGTTGTGGTAGGTTTCCCTAGACGCCAGCAGAGCTAGGGCCATAAATCTATAGCTAAGCAAATTACAATAAAAATGTGTTGGTTTTCATTGGAGAAAATTGAAGTGTCCATGTTGCGTTTTGGGTCTTTTCCTATTGCATGGACTAGGCCCACCCACATAAGTGATGTACCATTTTTATAAGGAGACTTAAGGAATACGCTGGGCGGTAGGAAATTGGTGGCTCCTCACATATTTCAGAACTTTCTATCACACAAATATGAGACCAATGTGTTTCTTTAGCCGTAGCTTGCGTTTTGCAGATGCTTATGGATGTAAAACCTGATGACAGCCATGAAAATACTGCCACCCTAGACTCTCCTGGGTGCCTAGTTTTGCAGGTTTCATAGGTGTCTCTAGGTGTCAGCTGAATTAGCGCCCAAAATCCACAGCTACACAATTTATAAAAAAGGGGCAGGTTTTCAGTGGAAAAGGTTTATGTGTCCATGTTGCATTTTTGGCCCTTTTGTGTCACTGAGTCTAGTCCCACACACACAAGGGATGTATCATTTTTTATCCAGAGACTTGGGGGAACGCTGTGTGGTATGAAACTGTTGTCTCCTCAAAGATTCTACACCTTTCTATCCCAGAAATGTGTGTTTTCAGCCAAAGTTTGAGGTTTGCAAGGGCTTATGAACAAAATAACCTGGTGAGAGCTATGCAAGTAATTTCACCCTGTACTCTCAGGTGTCTTGTTTTCAAAAATGTGCAAGTTTAATAGGTTTCCCAGGGTGCCATCTGAGGTAGAATTCAAAATCCACAGCTAACCAAATTGAAAAAAATTGTTGCTTTTCAGAGGAAAAAGTTGATGTGTCCAAGTTGCATGTTGGGCCCTGTCCTGTCAGAGGGTCTAGGCCCACCCACACAAGTGAAGCACCATTTGTATTGGGAGACTTGGAGGAATGCTGGGTGGTAAGGAATTTGTGGATCCTAACACAGACTCCAGACCTTTTCATCACACAAATGTGAGGAAAATGTGTGCTTTCAGCCAACGTTTTAAGTTTGCAAGAGGCTCTGAGTAAAATAACCTAGTGAGAGCCATGCAAGTAATGCCACCCTGGACTCTTCCAGTTGTGTAGTTTTCAGAAATGTGCACTATTGGTTACCCTTGGTGTCGACTACGTTACAGTCCAAAATCCACATTTAAACAAATTATAAAAAAAGAGTTGGTTTTCAGTAGAAAAAGTTGATGTGTCCATGTTGCATGGTCAGGGATTTTTTGTCATGGGGAATAGCCTTGCCCAGATAAGTAATTCCCTTCTTTATTGGGATACTTGGGGGAATTATGGGTGGTGATAAATTTGTGTCTACCCACAAGTTCCAGATGTTACTATCACACAAATGTGAGAAACATTGATGGTTTAAAGTTTGCAAGGGTTTCTGGGTAAAAGAACCTGATGAAACCCAGGCAAGTCACACCATCATCTACCGGGTGTCTAATTTTCTGAAATATGCAGATTTGGTAGGTTTCTCTAGATTTTGGCTGAGCTAGGCCCAAAGTCAACAGCTAACCAAATTGCCAATTGAGTTTGGTTTTCATGGGAAAAATTTGATATGTCCATGTTGAGTTTTGAGCCCATTCCTGTAGCGGGTGCTAAGCACACCCACACAAGGGATGTACCATTTTTATCTGAAGACTTGGGGGGAACACTGAGTGGTAGGACATTGGTGGCTACCCACAGATTCCGAAGCTTTCCATCACAGAAATGTGAGGAAAATGTGTGCTTTTAGCCAAAGTTTGAGGTTTGCAAGTTGTCCTTGGTAAAATAACCCAGTGGAAGCTATGCAGGTCATGCCACCCTGCACTTTCCCGGGTTTCTAGATTTTAGAAATGTGTAGGTTTGGGGAATCCCTAGGTACCAGCTGAGCAAGGGCCCACAATCCTCAGCTAACCAAGTAGCAAAAAAGGCTTGGTTTTCAGTGGAGAAAGTTAAAGTACAAATGTTGTGTTTTGGGGTGTGTTCCTGTTGCAGAGGCTAGGCCCCTTCACACAAGTCAGGTACCATTGGTATTGGGAGATTTTGGGGAACACTTTGGGGCCGATTCCGATCTCGGCCGGTAGGGCTCCGAATCTGACACGGCATTACCGGATCCGATTCGGAGCCCTGTTTCCCGACCGAGTCGGACGTGCGTCCGGGCGAGCGAGTACGATGCGAACGTACGCGAAATCGCCGACCGACTCGTTTGCGGGACCCAACCGCTCCGACTGACTTGCACGGACACGACTCGCACCGCGCAATGGAGATGTTCCCCGGCCGGGTAAGTACGATGCGCGCCGCGAGCAGTCTGACCAACTCGTGCCGTCCGGCTCGAAAGAGCAGTCGGAGCCGCACTTTGGGGGTCCGTGTCAGACCCCCCTATATGCCTAGCCGCGCGAGTCGCACACAGGGGGGACCCATGGGTCCCCCCTACCTGTGCATGTACGGCGTGACCCGCTTCGACGCGTACCCGCTGTAGGGGGCGCCCTTGTTTGCCTCGCACCCATTGAGTCAATGGGAGCCCACTTACGCGTTGTACGACCGGCTCCCATTGACTTCATTGGGAGTCCGACCGAATCGAGTCCGATAGCATGCGAACGCATCGTACTCGTTCGGTCGGACTGCTAGGGTCCGATTCGGTCGGAAATCTCTCCGGGTCCGGCTCGGTCGGAGAGATTTCCGGCCTGAATCGGAATCGGCCCCTCTGTGTGTGAAATTCTTTGCTTCCTTTGAGATTTCAGAACTTTCCATCCCACAGAAATTAGGAAAATATGTGATTTTTTGCCAAGGTTTGATGTTTGCAAAGGCTTCTGGGTGAAAAAAAAACTGGTGAGAGCCATTAAAGTCATGCCACAGCTGACTCCCATGGATGGCACGTTCTCAGAAAAGTTCTGGTGTGATAGGTTTCCCTGGGTGGCGGCTGAGCTAGGTCACAAATTCCACATCCTCCAAAATTGCAGACTAGGGGGCCTATTAGGATGGCGGGCAGACTTTTGTCCGACCGCCACCCTAGCGGTGCTGGGACCGACCGCCAGTGGTGCGGTGGTCCCGCACCGGCGATTAGGATGCCACCGCCACCGTGGCGGTGGCATCCTCCATTCCCAGCATTGTGGCGGGCTCACAGCACCGCCCGCCACAATGCTGGGAATGCACTGTGTGCATTGTCATGCACAAGGTGACAGGCACCGCACGGTGCCTGCCACCTTGTCCATGACAATGTAGGGGGGTTTCATAGGAACCCCCCATGTGCACCCCCCACCCCCCCAATACCCTGGGGGCCCGCAACGGGCCCCCAACAGAAAACTCTGCATGCCGATGCCGCCACGGAAAGGCTGCTTCCCGCACCCATGCTAATATGGATGGCGGTGTCTAGCAGACACCGCCACCATATCTAGCCCCTTTTCCGCCCGGTCGACCGGCGGAAAACCGACGGACGGTCTTTCCGTCCGCCGGGGTCCCCCCCACCATACTAATATGGCGGGGAGAAATGGGTGGCAGGCGGAGGGAAATGTAGGGCGGATCGCCACCGCCATGCGGGCGGTGGCGATCCGCCCTACATCGTAATGACCCCCCAGGATTGGTTTTTGGGTGGAAAAATTCGATGTGTCCATGTGACGTTTTTTATCTTCTCCTGACATGGTCAAAAGGCCCACTCACACAGGTAAGGCTCCATTTTTATCACGAGATGTGGAAGAATGTTGGGTGGTGGAAAATATGTGGATTCCTGCAGATTCCAGAACTTTCCTCACAGTAATGTGAAGAAAAGGTGTGTTTTTAGGCACTGCCTGAGGTTTGCAAGGCCTTCTGGGTACAAACGCCTCACTAGAATCACAGAAGTGACACCACCCTGGACAGCCCCCGGAGTCTAATTTTCTGAAATGTCTGAGCATGGTAGGCTTTCCTTGGTGGTGGCTGAGCTAAGGACTAATAAGCAGATACCCACATTGTAAAAAAATTATGTATTCTGCTGGGTAAAATAAGATGCCTCCAAGTTGTGTTTTGGGGTGTATTGTGTTGCACGCACACGTGGGGTACCAGTTGTATCGACAGGTATATGGGAACACAGAATAGTAGAACATTTGTTAGTGTCAATTGGATATCTTTGTATTTGTGCCATTCCAATGTAAGCCAGTGTGTAAGAAAGAAGACATTTTGCAAAATGCCATCTGATTCGCATGCTAGTATGGGTACCCACAAGATCAGAAATGCACAAATAGCCAATGCTCCTTAACTCAGCATCTGGCATACATTTCAGAAATGCATACGCTTCCTTCATACACATTTTCACTTTTTTTATTTTAGCATATGAATTTCTCTAAACACAGTACACTATTTAAAACCACTGTAACATGCAGCTCAGTTGTTGGTTCTGGGTACCTCGGCTTCTTAGAGAACCTAGAAATATTTTTTCCTCCTCATTTTTCATATTTTTTAATTCAACAGTCATTTACTTTAGTAAAACCTTGAGGGATCTAAAAAATGACCCTTTGCTCAATTTAGAATTGTGTCTACTTTTCAGGAATGTATAGCTTTTGGGCTACTGGAAAGAGGTTCAAAGCCCAAAAATTAGGAAACATCGTCTACCGCTAAGGAAAATGCCAAAACTGTGGTAAACAAATTTCTGTTTTTGATGGACCTCTTTATGTTCCTGAAAACTGGAAAGATTATGATTTTGTGTATACACAAAAGAAGCTACCCTGAGTGTAAAATGACCGAGGCTTAAAAGGTACTAAGTAGAGTACCTGGCATCTCACAAAAAGTGAAGGACTGTCCTCACACACCACCAGGTGTCATGCTTCATCATTGGCAGTCTTCACACTCTAAAAACTTGGTTTGATAGAGAGCGGGCCTACACCTGGAGACAGGGAGGCACTTCTAAATCTAAGTGGGGGCCCGTGACAGTGAGTGATTGGTAAAAACTAATATAATTGCCAAAATGCATTTATTTTAACAGGCAACTATTTGATATTAAAAATGGAACAAATGGTGATTAGGGGATTTAGTACCTCATCACCATAGTGATTAAAGTCGTCGACATGTTTCTGCCCTTATGGCCCAAGGGGTCTGCAGCATTCATCAGGATGGAAAAAAAGAAGGATTGTGGGCTCCTATCTTACCAAAGGGTTGGTACGAAATTACCACTTGGTAAGTTGACCTGTGTCAAATTCTACCTGAAAGAGTTTCCTGAAACCTGTAAATGTAAAGAAAGTGAGATTGCCATCAGAGACAGATTAATCTGAGATGAATTCTGTCAAAGCAAACTGAAAACTGCAGTGAAAATTGCCTCACATGCATCAATATACATATAGTGGCTTTTGTGTGAAACACGTGTCACTGCAAACGTGAGACACACACAATTTGTTTTTGCACAGAATTGTGAGACCAGCTCATAGACTTACCCTAATTTAGGTTCCTACACACCCCATGGGAGGAGGGTGAAGGAGAGACCCCTGTAGTCTCACTCTGGAAGAGGAAATTAAATTCACACTTGTTGGAAATTTTGTAATTAAGAGTTTCCTTATGAGAATGTTAAAGTTTCAAACAAGCGTGCATCCATACAACTACTTGTACTCTTACTACATCAAGGTGTGTCTCTCACCGTGATCTTAGTTCTGTTCGCTCCTCTTCCCCGTTGTGGAATGAAGGAATTATTAGGGGAAAAAAAACATACACTTTTTTTGCAGAGCACTTTTTTCCCATTTTCACAAAACCCACAAAATTAGATATGCTACCTATTTTCTCTGTCCCCTCCAGGGAAATCCACAAACCCAGGTTACCTTTAGAATCCCCATGATGTTGGGGGAAATGTTATGGAGGTCTAAGCATGAACTACCCCATAGAGCCAAAAAAGGGATTAGCACTGTAATGGAAAAGCCTCGCCAGTTAAGGGGGTAAAATGCTGATAACAGATACTAACAAATGTGCCCTAGCAATGTGAGTGTGGTCTGGGGCTCTGCTTGAGTAGGGTCTGGCTATCAAAGTGCTTGGTTTAAGTGAGTGTCTCGGAGGGTAACTGGGTGAGTCTGATTTCTCCCTAAACCCTATTGTTTTGTACATTGAAGGGAGTTTGATGAAAGTTGCAGAGTGAGAAGGGGTCTTCTGCACACTGTGGGGTGCACCATTTGGGAACGCCCGTCATGGGATGGGTCACACCAAGATGATAAGACCTGAAGAGAATCTAAAGGGTTGGACAGGTGAATATTAGGCCCAAACTAACACATGTGGAAATCTTTTAGAGTGACCTTATAACTCTACAGTTCCTGAACAGAAAAGGGCTCAGGACCAGGCTGAGAACATGATGCCCAGGATCCTAGTCCCGATCATTGACCCTGTTGGTAGACCAGGAGTCAGGCCAGTTCTGGTTTGGTGCTCACCTAGTCCTAATGGTCTGCCAGGCACCAATCTAGCTGTTCTAGATATAGGCATCATAGTTGGACACTGGTTCCATGCCACATCACCGGTAAGGGGACAGGAAGAAATACTCCCTCAAAAGTTGTCCACAGACCAGTATTGCCTCTTGTGAGGCCTTACTTATATTCTACTTGGTTGATATGTCTTCAATATGGACACTGTTTTTCCTCGTCTCCCGGTTGCGTTTTCCTTCACCCTCCCCCTCTTCTTTCCCTCTCTCATTCTTGGTCTACCTCCCCTGCTCCTTTCCTCTCTCCCCTGAATCTCTCCCCCTTGCCTGATTTTTTTCCTTACATCTATGTTTTTAACGCATGTAACTTCACTCCAGTAACTCATGTAACTTGTAACTATGCTCTGAAACAATGTTCGTCCTCATGTAAAGCGCTCTGATACCTCCGGGTCTAGCCAGCGCTATATAAAACTTTTCAAATAAATATGTACAGGAGTAGTGCTATACACACAATAGGTGATGGGAGAAGTGCTTACAATTTGTCTTACCACTAAGAATTGCTTGGGTAACATTCCAATCCAATCTCCTTTTGCTCAACATTCCACCTCAGATTAGACCAGCTATATACAAATCAGCCCAGGTTCTACTGTAATAGAAACAGTGCAGCCCGCACTACCAAAGTCAGGTACTTTCTGAACCAGAACACAAGCAACCCAACACTGGTTTCACCCTGAATGGGGCTTGTCAGTCAGGGCCACTTAGGATGTTACATCAAACACAGAAAAGGTAACGAGAGAAATACTTTCCAGGAACAGTGTTGCCTGGCACTCTGGTATGGATACCATAGTGATATTGCTGGCAGGAGGCTGAGGAGTGTCCCTTTGGTCTTCATGTGAGTAGCATAAGACCTACAAGACTGTGAGGACTCTGAATGAGTCTAATCCTGCAGTTTTATGCTCCATATGTTCTACTTTGGGATTATAACCTCACACACACAGAATATAACCCCTAATGAACACGAGTTAGGACTCCTACTTTTGTATCTGTGGTCCTTTGGAAGAAGGGACATATGTACAAACTAGTTCTAGAACTGATAAAGCACAGGGACTCATATTGGAGCGGTGCAGACTCAGTCCAGAGCCAAACACCTGCTTTTATGCACTTGCACAGTCTAAAGTTCATTCACTTAACCTGATATCTCTCAGGGTGAGATTATAATTTTCTTATTGGCACAACTTGGAAACAGTGATCAGGGTTGCACCTTAAATGGTGTTTGGCTCTTTAATCAGCCAGCATAACTGTTCATGATACGGTTCCAGGCAAAGGCAATACTTTAGTACTGTTTAGGCGTACTGTATGGTTGGAACCCCTGCATGGCTTAAAACCAGTAACTCAGTCTTGTGATGTTTGCATAGTCCATTGCTCTATGAGACTTAATGTAGTGTAATAGATAACTAGGCCATGTGGCCTTCACTCTTCTCATAATTTAGATTTTTTGTGAGATTTAAAACTTACTGTATCAGTTTGTCTATTACTGAGTTTGACCTACACTCAAACTGTTCTACATATTCTACTTGGCTACTCAGTACAATTGCAACAGATAATCTTCCTATTAGTTGTCTTGCTCTCCATATTTGCAATTCATACATTTCTGTACAATACAGTTTGCCACTTTTCTTTATAATTATAGCAGGCTTTTGGTCTTTATTTTCTCTAAAAAAATGAAAATTAGTGTTTGCTTGTCCCTCCTCCTAGAAAGTGATATTGTTTCAATACCTGCCTTCCTGGTATCACCAATCTGCAACATTTTTGAAAGAGACTATTTCAAATAATAGACATGCATAGGCAATAGCATCTGAAAAATGTTTGGAAACCTGATCCTAACTCAGTAATAGATTATATTCATTTTCTACTGACTGTATTACCTGTATACATTTGCACTGACTAGGTATACAGACATTTTCACACAAAACAGGAAAGGCCATGTTGTCAAACACAAATCCTCACAGGAAACAAGCAAAGCTAAATCCATTGACATCTTACATGTCATTTCCCATTCTGCAACTCAGGTGACTGACTATGTTTCACTTCTTCTTCTTCTCCCAATGTCAGAACAATAACTTCATACATTTAATTTCTGACCTCCTCTTGACCTCTCCTATTAACCACCCACATACTACTATCCTTAGAGACTTTAACCTCCCTAACAACAGAGGCACAAAATAATAAGACACCCTTCTCAGCATCATCAACAGAGGATACATGATACAACCAGGGAAAGGGTTAAGCCACTCCCAAGGTCACCTCCTCAGCTTTTTTTTATCTCACCCTTATCAACCATTCACTATAGTCTGCCTATTCCTCTGAACTGACAATATCACCATCCCTATCATACTACACCATGTCACACCAACACGTGCTTCATGCTGGTAATATAATTATTCAGGTGAAGTCCACCATATGTTTAAAGCCACTATTTAAAATGAAGGACACACAATCAATAATGGCTGTAATGAGTTACCAAGGATCATTGTTGTTACTTCAGCAGTAAAGTACTTTTATCTTCTACTGACAGAATTAACTCTATCAGTTTGTAGTGACAATTAAGGACCTGGTTTAGACTTTGGTGGGTGGATTACTTTGTCACAAAAGTGAGGAATATCTCATTCCACTTTCTTTGAAGTGACATAAGATATAATGGACTTGTAATAAGGCAGACTGAATGTTCGTCACATTCGTGACAGAGTAACCCATCTGACAAACTTGATATCAGGCTCTAACTAGGCATGCAGATATCCCTACACAAAAGAGGGAGAGTCCTGGCTGTCATACATAATTTCAAATGACACTACACCCTAGGTGAACAAAATAAAATGAAATCTATGTGTCTTCTCACATGTCATTCCACTTCACTTTATTTCCAGGCTCCTGGACAGAATAAAGGCTTCTTATATCACATTTCTCACCTCCTCAACACATCACCCATTCAACACACACACACCACCATCCTTAGAACCTTCAAGCTCCTGGCATGAAGAAAAGAAGAGACCTTCCTCAACATAATCCAAACACTCAATATGATGCAACTTGTCAAAGAACCAACCCACACCAAACGCTGCATCCTTAACCTGGCCATCAAAGCCTCATCAATCATCCACTGCAATTCACCCTTACCTGTGAACTGGGTTGACCATTTCATCATCTCTATTATCATTCCCCATGTCAAAACAACACTCTGAGACCAACTAAAGAGGGAACAACAAACCTTCTGCTCCATTGACAATGTACAACAAGAACTTAAATCTTATCCTTATGCAAACCCTGAGACCCGATGTTAAGACTCTCCTCAACATCTGTAAGACATTCCTTGGAAAACACATAATCATCAACATTCCCAGAAAAGAAAAGCACATTTGAGAAAGTTAATACGTCTCCACAATGGTGTTTCGAAGATCACAACAACACAGGCGCATACTTTGCAAACTGGAAAAGAAAGGGAAAAAGCCCATCCCAAGAGGCCCACATTCCACTAAAATCTCTTTGCTCAACACACAGCCAATTCATTGCATCAATCAAAGCGTACACCATCATCAGCAAATAAAACTGCCAATAGAAGCACGATGATTAAGCAGTGAGTCAACCTCCTCCCAGATCTGTACTCCACTGATGAGTGCAGTGCTATCTACCTCTTCTTGCTCATAATGATTCTGAAAATTCAATAGGGCATCAACAACCTCAAGCCTGTACCATTCCCTACAAATTCTACTGCTCAGTATGTCACAGTGGTTACCTTGCAACTAAGGGTGGGCAATAAACACCGCTCCTCCAGTGGAATTCATGGAGTTTTGATCACTCTGCGCTCCCCTTAGAGTGCAGAGTTCAGGAAAATATCCACCAATGTTAAGAAGTCGAGCACGAGCGAGAAAATCGAGTGCTAGACAACTTTCTGGTGAGATTTCTCAATGCTGGTGGTAGTGGAAGGTTGCTACTGGTCACGTTGAGAAAGCTGCCGTCGCATTGAGAAAGCTGCCGCTCGAGTAGAAAATCTGCGTGAGCGGCAGAAAGAAGCAGCCTCTGGAACACTGAAGTGTGCTGTTCGCACTAATTTTACAGAGCGGGAAAAGCTCCCAGTGCTATAAATCAGCATGCGCAGTGTGAATACCAAAATCCACCCCTCGCGTAATCCCCAGAATCTCGTGGAGTTTTTAGGTAACTCTGCAGAATTCCGCAGACTGAAAGTCTGCGAGTTCGCCCACCCCTACTTTCAACCTCCTCTTGTTCATAGTGGAGCATGGGGCGATTACTCCTCTACCAAATAATTTTCCCAGAATCTTTCAATACAGGCCATAATTTCTCACTCTTTAAGAAACTCACCATAAGTCTTAATGGCCTTGCCAACTGCTGACCCATCACACATCTATCATTATCACAAATATCATTGAAAAAGCAGTCAACACTTAACGGCAAGTACACATCAATACTAATCAACTCATTTATGACTTCCAACCAGGCTTCAAATTATGCAGCAGCACATTTAAGTAGACAACATCTTCTTGACCACTGACAAAGACAGTTCCTACCTCCTGATATTTCTTGACCTCAAAGCTGCCTTCAATACAGTCGACCATCCTATCCTCATTCACATCCAGACATATTGTAAGGATTTGCCTGCTTATTTGCCAAGTCACTAGGATTTACTCTTGATACAATCTAGCCCACAAAGGCCATATGCAAAGATAATTAAGATAGCTAGCTATCAGCTTGCCCTCCTGAATAAAGTGAAACCATTCTATCCGGGAAAGTGACTTCAGAACTATTATCTAATACCTCATACTATTGCACGTGGATAGGGCAAGCACCACTGCCTCCAGGAGATCAAACAACCCCCAAAAGGCATTCTAGACCATTAAGCATGCAACATAATAGGGCTAATTTAGCTCCACAACATCACCCCTGCCTTGATGGAAGTTCACTAGAACACTGGATAGCTGCATCACCTTTAATATAAACACATAATCCACCCTGAACATGACCACTGCCGATCTAGCTAATAACATCTCCTGTTGATCATCTCACACCCAAAGCCAAGACAGCAGACAGCCGAACTGGAGAGAAAAAGAAAAGAAAGGAAAACAAGGAAGCAGCCTTTCACCATCTACACCACCAGGATCGGAAAAACATCTCTGTAACAATCAGAAATGCACCAACCATCCTCCAATTCAAAAAAAGAGCTGAAAACCAACCTCTTCATACAACACTACCTCTTAAAACCTGAAAGCCCCTCATTCATTATTACCTACTGCAGCCCTCTCTTTGTTGGCATTCTTTTTATCATACTTTTGACCTCTATTTCTATACAGTGCTTGTTTCCCACAAGTGGGTTCATGCTCTAAAATTGCCCACATGCTCACATACATGAAAGCCGTGAACTATTCATTACAAAATGAACATTCACATTTGCTGAATGCGTTAAGTGTGCCAGCTACTGTCCAGTTATTTTATGTTTGTTTTAACATTCGTTTAGCTACTCGAAAGTAAATTACTAGTGAAACAGACTACAATAAATACATGGTTCTCTTTAACTATGAATAATGTTGTTCTACTTACTGTAATTATACTTAAAAGCTCTTGTTTGTCAATTGTTCCATTCCCATCTGCATCATACAGCTTAAAATACCACTTTAGTTTCTGGTCTATTTTTCCACGGAGAAACAAATTTATGGCCGCGATAAATTCCAAAAAGTCAATAAATCCATCCTACAATGTAAAATAGCAGAAACAATTTAGATATTGCTATATAAGGGTTTACTTGTTTGATGTTATCTTTGTACATTGATACAGGCATAGTCAAACAATGTTGAACCAAAAAGGGCAAACAAAATAAAAGATAATAACAATGCGTTAATGTAATCATAATGTAATTAGAATAATTGTCATGTTATGTATGTCACACAATGTGCAGAGACTGCAAACAAGTATTGTATGCATGACTTGTGAGTGGCTACATGAAATGGTGCATTTATCTATCTGAAATCATGATATATCATATCACAAAGAGGGGGCAGTGACGCTCAATGTGCAGGTGTCTTAGATGTGCGATTTGAAAAATAAGCACCATATTTCCCATGTCAAAGTTGCTTAAAAGGAAATTGCCTATGGCTATGTAACCCTGCTGCATTTTCTACACGTCCAGGCGAGTGGTGAGGAAATCTTCACAGGAACATAAACTCCTCACCCTCAAAGTGTGCCATGCTTCATCCTAGGGATCTCTATGTGGTAAGTAAGCAGGTACCACAAAGAAGACGTATTTTGAGTAAGTTAGATACGTTTATTGTCTTACTGCTTCAGCCACGGCAAGGAGCGGCGCACTCTCCGGATCTTGATCGAAACTGACAGCAGTTGATCGAACTCCCGAGGACGCACACTCCAAGCGCGGGACCAACAGAACATAGAATAAATTATATTCTAAATACAAACCCACTACATCATCTTCCCCCTTAACAAAAGAGAAAAAACAAGAATTATATCAATAGTATGTAACAAAATCCTTGAATTTGGAAGGGGGCTTTCTAATACGACACCCCCATGCAGAATTATCCAAACCACCAACCGGTTCACCGACCGATGGACTCACATTCTCACTCCTGTATCCAGTCTGTTCATGATCATGCAACCAATGTGTCCACTCAAGATCATGTTCCATCAATGGAATCTTCCTGCCTCTAATTAATTTTGCTTGATCCTTCTTCAACTTTACTAACTGCTTGATGTTCCACCAACCTTTGCCTTCCAAAAGTGCTGCGCCTTTACTAACCTTACAAACCAGAACAGGATACGAAAACACAGATTCGCCTTTTTTAACCTTGAATGGTCTTTTAAACAAAACCCAGTCACCCACAGAGATCTCCAAATCACCACGAAAACCTCTCCTGTCGAACCTTTTCTTCATGTCCAACTGTTTCTCCTTGACAACCTTAGCCACACCTCTAAAGTCAGAGCCATCACCAATAGATAACTTACTACCAAGCCATGACGGTAATAAAGTAGTGTTAGCTTTTCTACCCCTTATTAACTCAAAGGGAGTGACTCCAGTGGTACAGTGTGGCAAAGTATTGTAATTCCACACCTTTTCTTCCAAAAACGTTCCTACATCAAGACCCGCAGCCAGTGCCATTTGAATACCTTCTTTAAGGACTTTATTGCCCCGTTCCACCAGGCCATTGGAAGCTGGAGAATACATGGCCACCTTCAAATGCTTGATATCATGAGTCTCCAAAAATGTTCACATCCTATCAGACATGAAGTGAGTTCCATTATCCGTTATCAAAGACCTAGGAGTTCCTTCTAACAAAAACACTCTTTTTAAGAAACAAATGGTATTATCTGTGTTAGGAGAATCCACAAATTTGTAGTACATCCATTTCGAATAGTAGTCTACAGTCAAAATCAAGTACCTCAACTCCTCCGCTAAAACATTATAATGACCAGAAAAATCCAAGCCAACTTTATCCCAAGGTTTCCCTGGAAACTCAGTTGGATGCAAAGGTAACTTTGAAAGTTTCCAGTGCTTGTCCAAAGGCAAACATTCCTCGCAACCACCCACTAGACTTCTAACCTGCGCCTCTAAAGCAGGCCACCAATAATGCTGTTTTATTTTCATGCACGTTTTTGTCACACCCAAATGTCTTTCATGAGCGACCCTAATAATAGAGTTTCTCAGACTAACTGGAGGAACAAATTTATCTCCTCTCTGCACAAAGCCATCCTTAACTGAAAGTTCATCAGCCACCAAAGCGAAATTCCTTAACTCTCCAGTTAAATTTCTCACCTCCGGCCATTTGCTAGTAGAAAATTCCAACACCTTGGAGAGAATAATATCATTCGAGCAGGCAATTTTCCAATCTGCTTCTGAAATAACTGGACTTCAATTTTCAACTGCGTCCAGTACAGCAACACACTCCACCTCATATTCATTAAAATCTTCCTCATCATCATTCTCCATCAACATCCTTGACAAGCAATCGGCATGAACATTTTTACCCCCTGAATGTGTTTCATATCAAAGTTATACTCTTGTAATTTAGAAACCAAACGAGTTAATTTAGCAGACATAGTATTACTGGCGACTTTGCTGAAAATGAAAATGAGCGGCTTGTGGTCCATAAAGATTTCAAACTTGCGGCCCCAAATATACATTTTGAATTTTTGAGCCGCCCAAACATAAGTTAACGTCTCGCGCTCAATAGTGCTGTAATTTCGCTCAAATTGTTTTAGTGATCTCGAAGCGAACGCCACAGTTTGCTCCTTGCCATTCACTCTTTGACTTAGGACAGACCCCAGACCATTCATACTTGCGTCAACTGTAATTATAGAAGGACAATCATCATGAAAAGCATGCAAAGCTTGAGCTGAAACGATTAAATCTTTCACTTTAGCAAACACACCATCCAGTTCTTGAGACCATAAACATTTTTGGCCCTTTTTGAGTAAAACCCGAAGGGGCTCAACAATTTGAGCATAATTACCAACGAATCTAGCGTAATACTTCGCAAGCCCCAAGAAAGAGCGCAGAGCATCTTTATCGCCAGGTGGTTTAGCCTCTTTAAGAGCCCTGATAACAGAAAATTTAGGTTTGATACCTTTGTCAGATACAGTATGACCCAGATAATCTAGGGGCATATTAGCAAGACCCACGTTAAAATTATCGCCGTTTTAGCGGCAGGAAACTGCCGCTAAAACGGCGATAATGGGCTTGCTAATATGCGTTATAGAATTCCAATAGAAGCCCAGGTTAGATGTGCAGGACATCTAACCTGGGCTTCTATTGGAATTCCATAACGCATATTATCAAGCCCATTATCGCCGTTTTAGCGGCAGTTTCCTGCCGCTAAAACGGCGATAATTTTAACGTGGGTCTTGCTAATATGCCCCCTAGTTCCCTCACTCCAAACTTACATTTATCCGCTCTTACAGTCATGCCATGTTTGCCAAGAGCAGACAACACCTTCTTCAACAAATCATAATGCTCTTTTGAATTTTCAGAAGAAATCAGGATATCTATCAAATAGGCTTGCACACCTACCATGCCCTTAAACACTGTGTCCATAATCCTCTGAAAGACGCTAGCGGCGGATGCTAGAGCGAAGGGAAGCCTCAGGAACTTATACACACCAAAAGGTGTAACAAACGTCGTCAGTTCCTGAGACTCCCTATCCAGAGGAATCTGATGGTAGGCAGATTTTAGATCGATTAGGGAAAACCATTTAGCTCCCCTCAAATTTGCTAGAAGTTCATGAATTTTGGGAAGCAGATGGCAATCGACCAAGATGTTCCTATTTAGGCCCCTCAAGTACGCACAAAGCCTAATTTCACCAGACTTTTTTCGAGCAACAACTATGGGGGCCACCCATTGTGAGGATTCAGTGGGTTGAATGATCCCCTGAGAACACAAATCTTCCAGCATGGACCTTAACTCCTCTCTCGCACTTAAGGGTACAGGCCTGACTTTGTATATCACCGGTTGTGCATTAGGTAATAACCTAATTTTATGTTCGAAACCTTTCACGCAACCAACGTGATCCTTGAACACAGGTTTAAATTCATCCAACAACCTTTTAAAATCCACTTCAGGCTCACCCACACTACACACAAAGGATTCCTTGACTCTAACTGGATTATCTTCACCAGGCACTAGATACAGACTCATCCTGGCCAGGTCTTTCCAGCCCACAATGTTCTTCCCCTTTACAGCCACATACACTTTAGTAAAAATATTGCTGCCCAAGACTTCAACATTAGACATAAAAAAAAACAACATGTCAATGTCCTTCTCTCCGAAGGCCTTCGGGTTTACATCCGTATGGGACAAAGTAACCTTTTTGCCCCAGTTCTCGTAGTTTAAGAATCACGAAGAATTGTTATTGGAGATCCTGAGTCAGCCATAACCTTGGTTTCCACTCCATCAATTAAAGCGTCACATAAAGGACCTTTCACTTCCAAAAGATCATCTTTATAGTCTAATGTCAAAAGTAAATTATCAAAGGACTCAGAACACGTATCCATTTCGACGTTCACATTGTTCACTTGAAAAGATTTTCTCTGAGCATTGCACACTTTTTGAAAATGTCCCATTTTTTTACAAATAGAACATCGTTTACCCAACGCCGGACAGCCAGGAAAATTACCGATGTGGAATTTCGAACCACATCTATAACAATAAGGTTGGCCTTTCTTTTGCACAAATTGTTTAGCCTTATCCTTTACGCCTACAGCAAGCAAACTATCCTCCGAGGCCTCCTCTTGGTCAGAAACCAGATTAACTTTAGCAGGAGCACTTGCTTGCATAGCCTTAGTAGAAATGACAGATCTCTCGATGCTTAAGGCTAAGTCAATTACTTCAGAGAGAGGAGGATTTTTACAGCTCAAAATCCTTTCTTTAATTTTGTGAGAAGCACAATTAAAAACAAATTGGTCCCTGATGAAATCATCCAATAAAGGGCCAAACCCCCAAGTCGTAGCCAGGACCCTCAACGCTGATATGTATTCTTCCACTTTTTCCTCTTCTCCTTGCTTACGTTTGTAAAATTTGTGCCTTTCTAGCATTATATTAGGTGGTTCAGAAAACTGTTTCTTAAGTCTTGCAATTGCCTCTAAATAAATGTTCCAGAGTCTGTCACCAGATTGGCCAGCTGGAGGAGGGATTGGCGGCAAACTATCAAAAATGCGTTGTGCTGCCTGGCCCAAACTACCAAAAAGTAGGGCAAATTTACGTGCAGGAGAATACTCTGTAGCATCAATAGCCACCAAGTGATTTTCAAACAAACGAAACCACTCTGACCAGGGCATACATGGCATACCCGGTTTCCTTAGAAATGGAGGAGGTTGTGTGATTTGTTGTGGAGAAGCCATAGTCAAATGTTTATATATCAAAAATAAAACCAATAAAGATGAATTGCTTTTAATTCCTGACCGGGATATACAAAGGCTAAATACCAAGACAATGTAATGGTGTGCGTGCCACCGTAACACGCTGCTTGAATAATCAACTTGTATAATGAATAATAAAATCTGATGACTGCTTATTGTAAAAGTGCCGAAAATAAGAAGTAAGGTGTGTGTATTACCGGATATGACTTGTATAAATCATACCGTGACACACAAAGAAACCAAGAAATGTGAGTGTGTCACAGAATTCCAGATGTACAACAGCTGACTCAACAATGATGGAAAAATATGTTGACCCAACAGGTGTGAGTATCACTGAGATGCGCACAAACTGAAATATGCAAGAACAATCCAAAAATTAGGTGTGCGCATCACTGCGATGCGCAAACAGCTGATTTCAGAAGCACAAGAGGTGTGCGCATCACTGCGATGAACAAACAGCTGAATTTAAACACTCTGAAATGCGAGGACTTTAACCAAGCCAAGATGGCCACCGCCCATCCTCACGTAGCGTCAGCGCGTCAGGAGGTGCGTCTGACGTTCAATTTAGCACTGTACTGGGAGTTCCAATCTCGCGATGACCATGGAACCTCCGACTCAGCGCGAGCAAAAGCGCGAGCCACCAACGGTCAAGTACAAGAACAGGACCAGAATGCACCGAAAAAGAAGAAAATGGATCCTACCAGACCTCCTCAGACTCAAATAGGACGGCCCGGTTCCAGTTACAACAAGAAGTCACCGCAGGTCGGAAAACTGTGAACGACGAGTAGACCCCCACCGCGTGGATTTCTTCATGTGCCTGAAGCTGGCTGCCGATCGTCGCCAAATGTGGTAAGTAAGCAGGTACCACGAAGAAGACGTATTTTGAGTAAGTAGATACGTTTATTGTCTTACAGCTTCAGCCACGGCAAGGAGCGGCGCACTCTCCGGATCTCGATCGAAACTGACAGCAGTTGATCGAACTCCCGAGGATGCACACTCCAAGCGCGGGACCCACAGAACATAGAATAAATTACATTCTAAATACAAACCCACTACACTCTAGTCTCACAAGAAAGTATCGTTAGAGAAGATTAGCGTATATTTTTTGTTTATTTTGTCCCCTGGTTCAGTCAAGTCCCTAAATATCATTTTAAGCCTCGAAACTGCGTTCTTGATTTCAAAACGGTGTCTTTTTAAAGTGGAGCCAGAGTTCACATATGACTAAAATGCATAAAGATGGACAGACCATTTTATTGATGTATGCTAGTAGTATAATTACATCTAAATTAAGGACAGAGAATCCTCTGTGGATTTTTCTGAGGCGAAGTAGACAAGCTTCTTCACTAAAATAGTGCCTCTTATGGTCATGAATATTCATCATAACTATTTCAGTGCATCGTCCCCAGGTATAGACTCTGGGAAGGTAACAAAACCACTGTAGTGCTTCCATTTTAATGGTGAGCAGTTACAGGTTTCTCAGGGAGGTAGTGTGGCGGCGCTTGTGCTCAGAGCTCAACCATCACACAACAACATAATAAATTAATGTCTAAAACGGTGGTTACCTTTAAAAAAAAGTACTTTAGTGCACACTAAAATGTAGTATTACACACTAATACAACCAAATACAATGAAGTGAGGCTCTCATGCAGTGCTGTATCTCTATCTGATATCACCCCAGGTCCCCCCTCAGATCTCAGGTGGTCCCTCCCCTCAGGCTAAGAGTTATTAACAAGATTAGAGCTCAGATCCAGTTCTCACTACTTGACGGTCTAGCACTGAGGGGCATATTTATGAAATTGTAATGCAACACACATCAAGTCACTTTGGTGCGCTGCATTACAGGGAAAGGGCAGGAATGTGCCACATTTATTACAATACAGTGCAATCCCGTCCTTTCCCCGGCCCTTCATGATTCCTTCAGGACTAGCCTTGAGTACACTGCCCCAAGCCGAAGACATTGGTTCCTCCATAATCGGCTGGGTTTGTGTAAACAATTCCAGAACTGACCTAAATCAGACGAGCCCCTTTTGATTTGTTCAAATACTTGTACCTTTGTCCTCTGGAACAAGGGTTCCTGTGTGTCTATGCCATATTTTTGAAGTACTTTCTGTGGATCCATTACCTCCTCCCTGGTGACCAGCTGTGCTGGCCCAACATTTGATGATTCTGCCCCATCAGTCTCTTCAAAATGCCTTGGATTCCTTTCATGCAGCAATCTTCTTGCTTATGTTCTCTTGTCTAGATGATGACCTCAAGTAATGAAGGTCGAAACTCCGTCAACTTGTATCAGCTGAATTGGGAATACTAATTATGCCATGATACGTTCACCACTTGTATCATAAAGTAAATATTCATGCATAATATTTGTACCAAATAATTCCCAAAGACAGCGCTGATTTTTATTTTCTATGTGTTTCACTTGCTCCATTTTAAAACACATATTCCAGAGCACAATGTGTCCACTTTGCATCTAGTACACTACTTAAAACGTGGTTGATGCTGCTTCTTACTCTTTGTAAAATATTCAGTTCATATTCTTTTGGTTAATACAAATACCTGAATCCTAAAAAGACTATGTGTTTCTGTGAAATTAATTTACTAAAATTGTCTTTCCTTATTGACTCCCATTGAGATTGTTATATTATATTGTACTCACCCAGGTCTCAACTGGGGTTACAGGTTTCTCCTGTTGTTTGTTAACACTTTCCCCAGTGCTGGGCGACAATGGGCTCCCTAGGACCAACGCAGGTACCCTTGTGCCATGGTGCAAGGGTGCATGCTTTGCATCCAATATAGTTTTTGTGCAGGAAGGGGCATATTACTGCACAAAAAGATTCCTGAAAGGCATAGTCCTCTTTTTAAGTGTCCTGCAGAATGCAGCACACATAGGAAGAGAAAGTAACAAGGAGAAATAAAGATATTTCTTCTCATTATGCCTCTCCTGAGAAGGCATATCTTTTTGACACATTCCCAGGTCTACCAGTGATGGTAAATCTGGAAAATGCATAAAGGTTTATGGGAATTGTGTGGGAACAACCATGCAACACCCATGGAACACCTTTCCAGGGAAGAGTAATTCAAAGCAGCAATTTGTGCAGCGTTGCGTTACTCTAGATTTATGAAGTGGCTTCATAAATCGCATTTTGGGCTTGGGTCACGCTTCCACCATGTTACGTGGTGCAAGAGCAATGCAACTTCCTTTGTAAATATGCCTATTAGTGTCTTATGGCTCAGTCTTGATTTCCTCAAGGCAGCTGTCCAGCTTTTTCCAAAGCATGCTTCCTCCCTTCTATCTTCTGGGAGGTGGTGCGCCAGCGGGCAGTTCTGTTATGCTCTGCTCTGCAGCAGCTTCTAGGCCACATGCCTGCCATGTGCAGGGTCAGCAGTCCTGATTCGTCTCTGACAGTTGAGGCACTGTATGGGCTGGATATTAATGTCCGGGGCAGGCTAGTTCTTATGTTTACGATGAACCCATGCACAGGTCAAGTCTTTGGCAATAATGTGGCACGCACAGGCCAATACGCTGATGACGAAGCTTCCATGCACAGGATGATGTGCTGGTGAAAAATGCAGAAACACACAGGCCGATGTATTGGAGATCATGCAGCCACACACAGGCCGATACTTAGGTGATGAAGTGGCTTCCCCTAGGCCCATGCTTTAGACATGGTGCAAAATATCAACAAATAAGGGCAGAGCCTTATACCCAGAACGGAACCTGGGTTAATTCATTGACCAAACACAATGGTCCTGTGGGTAACACCTCAGACCAAAATCTACTACACCCATAATACAAATTCCACAGTAGATATGATTGTATGTCAAATTAATTAAATGAAGACCACAAGGGCTTAAAATATTCCTTCAATGCGATACGTAATATCAAAGCATTTATATAACCACGTATGACAATCAGCATGCTTGAATGGTTTGTGCAGAACATTTTGTCTGAATGTTAATGCGAGGATCGAGGACTTTGGTGTTTGTTGTGATAGTGATGTTATTATATTCATCATCAGTGTGGCTGGAATATATAGACTTCCATTGTGCCCCCGCATATAGTCCTGCTTGTGAGCACTTAACATATATTCGTATGAGTGCCCTTCTAAGCGCTGCACATATCCTGATTGGGTGTTGTACGTATGTGACAGTCAGGGTTACACCATGCACATATTCAGCCCACTGGTGGTTTTCTGCTCCTAAAAGACATCTGTGCATTCTATGTTCCTAGGTGGACCAGTTGGATTGTTTCCACATGTTCACTTAGGAGGCTAGGGGGTCAGCCTTTTTTGTTCAAGGTATGAATTTAATTCTAGACGTTTCGCGCATGTAAAACACGATTATTGTATTAAGGGCCCAATTTTTTGTTTGTACGTCATTTATTGAATGGTGCTGTCCTGAAGAGACCCATGGATTGGTTCCTTTATAGTCGAAACATCAACATCATCATGGGGTTTCCTTAGAGACATTGTCATTTTGTGTGGATTTATCCACTATTGATCTAACATATGATGTGGATATACTGTGTGACTAGGATGTGTATATTTGTATATATGTTAAATCATTTTTTGGGTTTCGCATCCAGAACCTGTTGCACCATATGCTGTTTACATTAATTGTCGTACGTGGTTATATAAATGCTGTTCAGTTACATATCACATTGAAGGACTATTTTGGGCCTTTGTTGTCTTCATTTGATTAATTTGACATACTATCATATCTACCGTGATTTTGTATTATGAGTATCGTAGATTTTGCTCTGAAGTGTTACCCACGGAACCATTGAGTTTGTTCAGTGAATTGACCGAGATTCTGTTCTGGGTATAAGGGTCTGTCCTTGTTTGTTGATATTTTGACTTTGAGAAACCCCTGGGTTTGCAAGTACTTACACTGGAATTGTAGATTACCTTGAAAAGAGTTTTCTTCGATAGTCACTTTGGGATGGCCAAGGAGACGTTAGCATACACAGAAGAATGCATCACTAGGACCATGACAGACCACCATTGTTGGGTATCACGTAGACTATTGTGCATAACACTGCTGATGGAGCAAGGACTCACAAATGAGACTTGCTTGGAGGCAATCTCCTCACAGTATTAATTTATTAAACTTTGTATTGTTCATACTAATTCTTGCATACACGACATAAATAGTAAGGAAGCTTGCCTATGTGTTTTAAAAATGGCCGCTAAAACGCGGGAACTCTACTGCGCATTCTCAACCATATCACGTGGTGTGACGTCTTTCTTTGCTTGGTGGGAAAATTCTGCTTCTGCGCAGTGTGTTCTAAAATGGCTGCTTAATGTTTTCACATGCTACAGCTTGCTCTTGTGTTATAATAAAATTGTCATTTTCTTAATGCTATTAATGCGGGATAGAATTTATAAGTAAATGGGAATAGTGTAGAAAGAGTGGGTATACAGTGAAACATTTTATTTGTGATTTTAATATTTTCTTCTTTGACTTTTATTAGTTCGGAAACTTGGGCCTGGGGTTGGTGAACTGAAACTAGAGAGACAATGATTCTGCGCATGCATCCTGCATGGCTGCCAAGAGAAAAGGATGAAGTCAACCTGGACGTCGTCCAAGCCCACGACCTGATGGCCGACACTGCTGTACCCATGTTGTTCCTGTTAAATATGCAACTTTGTACATGATCAATGTATAAACTTTGTCGTGAGATGGGTGGGAAATAAAGCAAATGTATTAAAATTCATGGGCGGTAGTTTAAAAACAATGGTCTTCAGAAAATTGAACTAAAATCATATGGTGTGAGGATCAACCCCCTGTCCCTGTCCAATCAGAAGTAGTAGTCCCATATTTTTGCAACATTAATGGGAGGTACATGGGCGTAGAAGGGTATAATAGATATAGAATTAGTTAATTAGCTCAGTTCAGACCGCACAGCACAGCAGAGGAGAGACTAGACGCTGACAGGCAGAAGCTCCAGACCGACAAGCTGATCGATTGCAGACTGAATCACTGTCCAGAGAGGTCCTGAGGAGGGGGCGGCGGAGTCCATTATCAGGAAGGCACGGGAGAATCGAGGAGAAGTCGAGTATCAGAGAGGGGAACGACGCAGGCGTCATTGGTAGAGAGGTCACCGGTCCTGTCCTGAACCTGGAGGAGGTCTTTGCTCTTCATCCTTCCTGGGTCCTATCTTTTCCAACTCCTTGGCCAAGGGGTTTGGTTCTCGCACTTTAGGTAAATATACATGCAACCTTTAGTTGCGCTGCTGTCTCTATCTTCTCCTTTCTGAGGGACCGTCATTGATCAATAATTATTATTCTATGCTTCATCCTTGATATGCGATTAAGTACCATGTGGTTCTGTATTTTACTCTGCTAAATCTTTAGATAAACATTTTAAAACTTCCTGATTCTGTGATTATTTCAGGATTATGAACTGTAATGAATGTCACTCATTTTAAACTTCCCAATTGGCAAAGGATTCATTGGTAAGTCATTACTCTTCAATCAGAAGGTAATTGGTAGCAGGGATTTTGATAAAGAGTACAACTGACCCACCAGCGTAAGTACTAGCGTAGTATGAATGTATGGGCCCAAGTGAGTATCTGATGTATGAATGCTATGTTTAGTAAACGGAAAGGTTTTACTAAAAGTGGACAAAACTATCTTTTCCAATTTAGAGAAACTGGCACGATAGCAAATGTTTTATGTTGTTACTGAACTTTAATTAAAGTCATAAAGAAAATAAGGTTTTACGTACGAATTTGTAAAGGGAGGGTCAGCTGCCGGAGAGGGAGCTGACGTCACAAAGCATCGCGCAGGGATTGGTCGAAACCGCCGGCGTTGAAGACTCTTGTAAAGGAGGGGTCAGTAGTCAGGAGTAATACTGACGTCACAGGTACCGCGCTGGGATTGGTCAAAACAGCGAGGGACAGGAAAGCGCAGATTGTAAAGGAGGGGTTGACAGACCAACGTCACAGAAAGGCCGCACTAGGATTGGTTCAAAGATAAAAGTTAGCTGGCATTTGATTGGTTGTTACCATAGAAGCTGAAATCCTAGTGGATAGGAGATTGCATGTTAAAACGCGATCCAACTTTAATAGGAACTCGTCCGGATAGGAGATTCCTAGGTTTTGCAGAATATAACTTTATACACCGAAGTTTACCCAAAATGTACGGAGAGAAGAGGAAAATGTCATTCCTACAAAAGATTAAAAATTATTTAAAAAAGGATAAGCCAATCAAAACTAGAGAAGGAATTATTATTCCACCAGCTAAAACGCCCGCTTCATTCATGATGATGGAGAGAGGTTATCATACCTGTGTATGGATAGAGAATTGGATAGAATATACCAAAAATGATGGAATTTTAGCATTTCCCGAGAATGGTACTTTTAATGGGAGAATTCTTCAAAATTTGAAATTAAGAATGAATGACTTAGAACCCAGACCTAGATTAACCCAATACGAAGCCTTAGTGGAGTGGGAAACAGAGGCATTTGAACGTGGCCGATCCAGAAGTAATAGGGGTTATCGGGGATTTTTTCAGAGATACCACAATGAGTCAAGGGACGGTCAGATGAAACAGTGGAGAAGAGCGATGCTTACCGAGGGACTGTATCCAATATTGACAGCAGAAGAACTGTTAGGGAGCAAATGCACAGAAAAAACAAAACATTTGACAGGATTTGGGGATTCTGAAGATGAATTTATGGAAGAAATATTAAAGAACCCGCCACCATATCAAGAAGGGACAAGTGGATGCACCCCAAGTGCACCACCGTTAAAGACACCATTGGTACAGCAAGTATTGCATGATTCCACACCTAGTAGGGTACTTCATGATAAAGAAAAGGAAGCCCTAGATAAAACCAGAGCAGAATTAATACAGAAAATAACACAGTTAAAAGTGCATCCTGATTCCTTGACCATACCTGTAACAATTGGTCCAGTAGTTCCATTATATAGTGACAAGGTAAACTATCCCCCACCGCTAGTTACGCCTACTCCTGTGAACATCCCAAAACCTGAAGCAGTAGTATTGGTTGAGGATCATTTCAGTGATTGTGAATCTATGATTTCATTAATGGACTTGCCCATTCGAGAATCTGCAAATAGTACCCCCAGAAGAGCAACACCTGGTTGCTCGAAAGATGTAAACATAATAACCTCATCAGGAACCAAAAGTGCCACAGTAGTTACTCCAGAAGACTTAGAAAGGTGGGCACAAGGATCAGACAAACAGTGTACACCCCCAAAGATCACGGACATTTATAAATTAAAGATCGAATTGGAAGAAATAATAGCAGGAAAAGTAGGGATAGGCCGTCTAAATACTTACGATGAAGAAGAACTGTTGCTCGTGTGCAGAAGTATCACAAGAAATGTAAAGATATTCCATGAAAAATTATCAAATTTAGCTCTACAGATGGGAATTGAAATAGGGAAATCAAAGGTGTTACAGAAACCCTATAGAGCAGATTTTTCGGACAAAAATTTAGAAAACATGAATGCCTCTGGAAGAAAATTGCAAATAAAATAATTAATGACAGTCTTACAGAAATGGGGAGACCTAGATAAATGGAAAGCTAGATGGACAAAGAAAAAGGAAGAAGCACGATTCAGTAGATCAGCTTCTGAATATTTGATGAAGGAAACAGGGAAAGCAGAACAAATGTACCCGATGCGAGAAGTTCCAGGAGGGGGATATGTACATGTCCCAAGGAGCAGACAGGATATTTTATCCTTTACGAATGATTTTCCAAAGTTAAGAGAAAAACCAATTGAATGGTACAAGCAGGTTGAGAGGTTTGTGAAGGTGTCAAAGGTATTGTTGAAGGATTTGGATGGTTTGTTCGACATAGTGGTACCTGCCGATTTATGGACAGATTGTAAAATCACAGTTGATTGGCCAAGTGAAGAGTATCCCAGAGATCCAAACACAGGTGCCCCGTCAAGTGATGTAATGAAAAAGTATCAGCAGGTAATAACTTACCTGAAAGGGAAAATACCACCAAAAGAGACAGATTGGGTGAAAATAGACAGAACTACCCAAGAAGCCAGTGAATCGGTACACGCCTACTATGAACGTTTATTGCAGGTATTCAAACAGTATAGTGGCTTTGAGGATATTGGAGACAAAAACATGAGTCAGTTCGTTTACCGATTCGTTTACGGTCTGAAGCCAGAGATTTGTCAAATGATTAAGCAGCACATGTTGTGTTGGCAAGGGAAGCCCATAGATGAAATCCTGAAATAAGCAAAATATTGTGGAGATGACATTGAGGATAGGCACAAGAAATTGCAGGAGAAAGTAATGTGGGCTCAGGTAAAAATGGCCGAGAAACAGGGAATTAATTTGGATAATCCAAGTGAAAATCAGGGAAAGGATTCTGGAACGAATGGTGACACTGGGAATGGTGGAAAAGTGAGAGGACGAATGAGCAGAGAAGAGGCTAAAAAGAAATTTCCTTGTCATGGATGCGGAAAATTGGGGCATTGGAAGGATGAATTTAAAAAGATACGAAATAATAATGGCCCAAATCTAAATTTAAATCCACAGACGCAGAATGACTCACAGCAGGGTGCAAATCCTCAGAGTCAGTTGCCACCTGCACCTATACAGGGTAATGTAAGCAGAGCAAAGCACGGTGCAGACGTCGGATATCAAGGAGGAAGTGGTAAGAATGATTATGTAACTTCACAGTTTCTTTTACAGGACGATTTTTGTCAGTACAATTCATGACGGTGCCTAGGAGAGGGGGAGAAGGAGTGCGTACTTGGCGCATCCTTACCGGTAGATCAGTCAGATCCATATGTTGAAGGAAATATGAAGGGTAATGATATTACTTTTCTTTTGGACACTGGTGCTACCCAGTCTACTGTGAGAACAGCAGACATCCCAGACCTTCCTCTCTCTGGAGAAGCTATCCAAGTAGTGGGAGTAGCTAATCGAAAGATTAGAACACCTCTTACCGAACCAATGGAAGTTAAAATTGGAAATTTCAGAGAAATGCATCAATTTGTAGTGTGTGATTCTAGTCCAGTAAACTTATTGGGCAGAGATTTCTTGTGTAAAATGAACTGCACAATTTTCTGCACACCGGATGGTGTGGCAATTCAGACTCCAGATGAAGATCATGTATATAAATTTATGATTGTAAAACAAGGTACAGAAGTAGATGAGATGTTCTCTTTGATAACAAAAGATGAGTTGCCAGAAGAATTAAAAACTACAGTAAATCCTATAGTATGGGATTTCACGGGAAAAGAAGTAGGACTTATGGCCAAAATAGACCCAGTTAAAATCACTGTAAAAGAAGGTTCCATTTTCCCAAATACCAGGCAGTACAAAATGAGTGCAGAAGTAAAAGCAGGAGTCATTGAAGAAATCGACCGAATGGTAAAACAAAACATACTAAAAGAAGTAATGAGTAGCCCTTGTAATTCACCAATCATGGGTTTGAAGAAACCTAGTGGAAAATATAGGATTGTTCAAGACCTGCGCAAAATAAATAAAATTGTGGAACCTTGTTGTCCTATAGTGCCAAATCCTGCAGTAATTCTATACCAGATTCCTTGGAGTGCAGGATGGTTTACTGTGATTGATTTATGCCAAGCATTCTTCTCAATACCCTTGCATCCAGACAGCCAATATCTTTTCTCATTTGAATTTGAAAATAAGGTCTATGTGTGGAATCGTGTTACTCAAGGGTACACAGAAAGTCCTTCCATATTCAATCAGATATTGAAAAAGGGCTTAGAAAAACTAGTAATGCCAGGAAGCTCAGTCTTAGTACATTATATAGACGACTTATTAGTGGCATCTAACACCAGAGAAGACTGTGTTGTTGACTCCATTGCACTATTGAATCATTTAGCTGAAGAAGGGCATAAAGTCTCACCTGAAAAGTTGCAGTTTTGTACAACAACAGTTAAGTATCTAGGACACCAAATTGAGAGGGAAAAAAGAAGAATAACCTCTGAAAGAGTAAAATTGATCAAGAAAATGCAAATGCTTAACACCCAACGGGAAGTGAGAATGTTCCTTGGGGTAGTGGGTTATTGTCGACAGTGGATACTAGGATTTTCCCTTTTAGCAAAGCCCCTAATTCAAATGACGAAAAAGAAGGCAAAGGACCCAGTTGAGTGGGATGATGAAAGCGTAGGAGCTTTTGTAAAATTGAGAAACGCTTTGTGTGCAGCGCCTGCTTTAGGCATGCCTGATTATAAAAAAGAATTCGCATTATTCTGTCACGAGAGAGAAAATTGTGCACTCTCAGTCCTAACTCAGAGACATGGTCTGGATAGACGTCCTATAGCATATTTTTCTGCTACATTGGACCCAGTGGCGGCCGCATTGCCAGGCTGCTTGAAAGCAGTGGCGGCTACCTGTTTGAGCATTTAACAGAGTGAGTCAATTGTAATGGGACACCATGTGAAAGTGTTTGTTCCCCATGCGGTTGTGATTCTATTGACAAGAACCCGAACGCAGCATCTTACTCCTAGTCGGATGACCAAGTATGAAAGGATAATTTTAGGTGCTGAAAATGTGACCATGGTAAGGTGCACAATAGTAAATTCTGCTACCTTACTACCAGACCCATACCATGAAGAAGTTAAAGATGACGAAGAAGAACATGATTGTTTACAAGTTACAGAGTTATGCACGAAACCACGTCCTGATATTCAGGAATTGCCCCTTAAGAAGCCAGACAGGGAACTGTTTGTTGATGGTTCATGCCAAAGGCATGAAGATGGTAAACTGACTGCAGCATATGCTGTATGTGAATTAACTGGAATAGTCGAAGCATCCTATTTACCAGGAGTAAAATCTGCACAAGTAGCTGAATTGATTACTTTAATAAAGGCTTGCAAAATTGGGAGGAATCAAAAAGTAACCATATTTACAGATAGCCGATATGGTTACGGGGTTGTGCATGATTTTGGCCAACTATGGATGCAGAGGGATTTCATGACTCCATCAGGATCCCCGATTAAAAATGGACAGTTTGTAAGGGAATTGCTGGAAGCAATACAATCACCAAAAGAATTGGCTGTGGTGAAATGTGTCGCACACCAGTCAGGAGATGACTGGGTGGTAGTCGGCAACAGATATGCAGACCTTGTGGCTCAACATTGTGCCAAAAACAGAATGGCAGTGAATAAAAGGGTGGAAAGAATGGGAATCAGCTGCCAGCTTTTGCTGTGTGCACCTCCTAAAACATGGAATGATGTAAAACGATTGCAAGATGATGCTGATGAGAGTGAAAAGAAAATATGGATTAAAGTGGGATGTTCTCAAAGGGAGGATGACGAGGTGTGGATTTGTGCCGATGGCAGACCAGTCATGCCTGACTGTCTGCTCTCACAAATGGCCAGGATGTATCATGGAGACACACACATAGGGAGAGATGCAATGATTGGGCTCTTCAGACAAAATTGGTACAATCCCAAATTCAGGGCTGTAGCAGAGAGTCTTTGCCAGAGATGTTTGACCTGCCAAATGCATAATCCAGGAAGAAAAACAATAATTGGGTTTGGAAAGATTGGAAAGGCAGAGGGTCCATTTATAAGACTCCAATTTGATTTCATTCAGTTACCACCCTGCAGAGGGCTGAAATATGTACTTGTTATAGTGTGTCTGTTTTCAAAGTGGGTGGAGGCTTACCCTACTAGGAGGAATATTAGCATTACAGTCGCAAAGCTGTTGCTACAAGAACTTATTCCTATATTTGGTTTTCCAGTAACTTTGGAATCGGATAGAGGAAAGCACTTTAACAGTGAAGTGATTAAGATAATCTGTGAAGCATTCCAAATTGAGCAAAAATTGCACTGTGCATATCGTCCAGAGGCTTCTGGAGTGGTTGAACAATTGAATGGCACAATAAAATCCAGACTGGGAAAAATGTGTGCATCAACATCATTAAGTTGGCTGGATGCATTGCCACTTGTCTTAATGGGACTCAGAAGCATTCCTGATAGAAATACCGGATTGAGTCCCCACGAGATAATGATGGGAAGAGCAATGAGACAAGCACATGTTCCCATAAACAAACTGCTGAATATATCTGATGATATGGTTCTGGATTATTGCAAAGGATTGGCTGACCTAGTGCGTTCTGTCTCTCACCAGGTTGGAGAAGACGCAGTTTCCAGGCAGCCTGAACAAGAACATGATCTGAATCCTGGTGACTGGGTGGTAGTGAAGAATCACACCAGAGAAACGTGTCTATCACCCAGGTGGAGCGAACCTTGTCAGATCATATTGGTTACAAACACAGCTGTGAAGTGTGCAGGATTTCCTAATTGGATTCATGTAAGCCACACTAAAAGAGTACCAGACCCTGAAGAAGAAAGACCTCAGGTAGTGACAATCACTGAGGAAGCTGAAGGTTTCCCAGCTGAAGAATCTCAGGAGCAAGGTTCGAGGGAAGCTGATGAAGAACAGCCGAGCACAAGTCAGGACTGGATACCAGTGGTGGAAATTCCTGAAATTTACCACAGAACAAGAAGTCAAACCAACTTAGAAGAAATTGAAGAAGATCAGATAGGTGAAGAAGAAGCAGCTCAGGAACAAGAAAAGGAAGATACAATAAGAGAACCTGAGCAGGACCAGATAGGGAAAGAAAACTGGGCTCAAAATAGTGAAGAACGAAGAATTTTGAGCAAGGACAGACAGGTCTAGATGAACGCGGTCATGCTGCAGAAGTACAAAGTGCTATAAGCCCTGATCAGGACCAGTTAGATCAAGGAAAACACATTCAATCAGAAGATCTCGAAAATCATGAACATGAAGATGAAAATCCAGAGCAAAGTCAGCCATTAGAAATTCACAGTGGAGCTGCTGAAAAGAAACCAATCAGACCTGAAAAAGAACAGATAGAAGAAACTGTAATTGTCGAAAACAAGACTGTGACACAACCTGAAAATAAACGAACTACCGAAGAAGAAGAAAGCAAAAGGGCAGCGCAAACACAGAAAACAAGAAAAGGTGATCATTGGCCTAGTGTCATTAAAAGAGTTAAATACCACGTAAGAACCAGAAGTGAAAATCCTGAACAAGTAAACGAAGTGACAAGCCAAACAGGACAAGAAAGCAGAACTGAGAAACGGAGAAGCAAAAGACTGAAACTTATTAACAATAACTTTAAAGGTCCTGATTGGACTTACATCATTCTTGAAGATTATGAGAGCTCAGAATCAAGTGAAAGTGGTGACGAAGGAACCAGTGCGGAACTGACCTATGAAAAAGAAACAAGACCACCTTGATAAAGCAAAATAGTGGTATAAAGAAACGGAAAATAGATAAGAAGAGCAATCTTCCTTGTCAAAATGTCCGATGATAGAGTTACTGGGAGATCAAAACAGAAATGTTGTAAAAGATGCTGTGCAGTATGCATATGTAGTCTAGTAATGGTGCTCATAGTTTGGTTAGTTCTGATCGTAGCAGTTTCTTACCTTATGATGATGGATAAAAAGATTAATAACGAAACTAAGGAAAGAACAGCAAACTTGAAAAGTAAGAGTAGAACTGATAGCAGAAAAGGAACCAGAATTTCATCATGAAATAACTGATAACGACACTAGCTTAAATGTTTTCACAAAGTTGTTGTTTCAATATGTAGATACCATGGAAGTTAGTAATTGTTATGTCTGTATGAAGTTACCCGAATCAGTAGCAGAAGGGTTAACGTATCATCACCTGCCATCAACTTATGGCATCTCATGTAGTGTATTGGCTAGTTTATTTTATAGAACAGGAAAACTTCAGTATTATTATTCAAGCATAGATTTGATATTTTCTGAGGTTCCGATTCGAAAGAGTATGAACCCAGTGCTTAGTAGTCAAGATGCACAGTTTATGGGAGAATTTTTCTTAACAATGAAATCGATAGATATAACACATGCACATAGAAGCAATCTAACATGTTCGTTACATGAAGAAGAAAAGATATTTTTGAATTTAGTAGAAGATAGAAGAAAAGATTTTCAAAAGAAAGCTTCTGAGCATAAGGCTCATTTGCCACCTTGGGCTGAGAAAGAAGGTAGTTACACACCTGGCAAGGCTCAAGCTGCTATGGCTCTGGATTTTGTAAAAACAGGGAAAATTTGTCTACATAGGTTAAAAACTGAGTATAACAATGTTTTCATCGGTACCAGTGAATGTGAACATAATTTCTTAATTCTTGGAGGTTGGGGACTCAAAGGAGGAACGGATTCAGTTTTTCCTGGAATCTATTATGAATAAGGCTTATTTTAGGCTTCCTGCACGGTGGTATGGAAGTTGTTATTTTGGAATAGTATTTCCAAAAATATACCACGTAAAAAGAAACACTGGGAGCAATGAAAATAATGGCGAATTAACACGTAGTAAAAGAGCTAGTTTTTCAGAAATTGTAGGTGATATATTTGGTGCATTGATACCTTCAGTGGGAATAATTCTGAACTCAAGGAAAATATGTAAATTGTCTACAGTGGTTGATCGTTTATCAACGGATACTGCTGGAGGATTTCTAATGATTAATGCGGAGATGGTTGCGATTAGGTCTATGGTTATGCAAAATCGACTTGCTCTTGATATTATATTGGCAAAAGAGGGCGGAGTCTGTACATTATTGAAGACGAAACACTGTTACACTTATATACCTGATAAAAGTGCAGAAATTGGAACATATATACAGAACATTACAAAACGTGAGAAGGAACTAAAACCACTGGAAGTTGATAGTGTATGGGAAAGATTGACAAATAGTATTGCGTCAATTGGTACCTGGTTTTCTAATATAGGGAAAGGACTTATAGGTAAAATATTAGTACCCTTAGCAGGGATAGCAATAATAGTACTGTCAATAATAATATGGTGCAAATGTTGTAGACAGAATAAATCGTATAATGTGACAGGAAAAGGAAAAAAGCGAAAGTTTGAAGAAATTGAACTTGAAGATTTAAGAAGTGAATTATACAAGAAACTGAAAAGGGATGTGAAAAATAGAAAGTGTAAAAATGAAAATTAAACTATTTTATGCTAAAAGTTGGCATCTGATTATGGGTAGTATTTGATGGCTCAGAAACGCCATCAGAGAGGGTATTGATGGAGCAAGGACTCACAAATGAGACTTGCTCGGAAGCAATCTCCTCACAGTATTAATTTATTAAACTTTGTATTGTTCATACTAATTCTTGCATACACGACATAAATAGTAAGGAAGCTTGCCTATGTGTTTTAACTAACAAGTAACGCTTGTCTGTTCTAAAATGGCCGCTAAAACGCGGGAACTCTACTGCGCATGTCTCAACCATATCACGTGGTGTGACGTCTTTCTTTGCTTGGTGGGAAAATTCTGCTTCTGCGCAGTGTTTTCTAAAATGGCTGCTTAATGTTTTCACATGCTACAGCTTGCTCTAGTGTTATAATACACTTGTCATTTTCTTAACGCTATTAATGCGGGATAGAATTTATAAGTAAATGGGAATAGTGTAGAAAGAGTGGGTATACAGTGAAACATTTTATTTGTGATTTTAATATTTTCTTCTTTGACTTTTATTAGTTTGGAAACTTGGGCCTGGGGTTGGTGAACTGAAACTAGAGAGACAATTATTCTGTGCATGCGTCCTGCATGGCTGCCAAGAGAAAAGGATGAAGTCAACCTGGACGTCGTCCAAGGCCACGACCTGATGGCCGACACTGCTGTACCCATGTTGTTCCTGTTAAATATGCAACAATGTACATGAAGAATGTATAAACTTTGTTGTGAGACGGGTGGGAAATAAAGCAAATGTATTAAAATTGATGGGCGGTAGTTTAAAAACAATGGTCTTCAGAAAATTGAACTAAAATCATATGGTGTGAGGATCAACCCCCTGTCCCTGTCCAATCAGAAGTAGTGGTCCCATATTTTTGCAACATTAATGGGAGGTACATGGGCGTAGAAGGGTATAATAGATATAGTATTAGTTAATTAGCTCAGCTCAGACCGCACAGCACAGCAGAGGAGAGACTAGACGCTGACAGGCAGAAGCTCCAGACCGACAAGCTGATCGATTGCAGACTGAATCACTGTCCAGAGAGGTCCTGAGGAGGGGGCGGCGGAGTCCATTAGAAGGAAGGCACGGGAGAATCGAGGAGAAGTCGAGTATCAGAGAGGGGAACGACGCAGGCGTCATTGGTAGAGAGGTCACCGGTCCTGTCCTGAACCTGGAGGAGGTCTTTGCTCTTCATCCTTCCTGGATCCTATCTTTTCCAACTCCTTGGCCAAGGGGTTTGGTTCTCGCACTTTAGGTAAATATACATGCAACCTTTAGTTGCGCTGCTGTCTCTATCTTCTCCTTTCTGAGGGACCGTCATTGATCAATAATTATTATTCTATGCTTCATCCTTGATATGCGATTAAGTACCATGTGGTTTTGTATTTTACTCTGCTAAATCTTTAGATAAACATTTTAAAACTTCCTGACTCTGTGATTATTTCAGGATTATGAACTGTAATGAATGTCACTCATTTTAAACTTCCCAATTGGCAAAGGATTCATTGGTAAGTCATTACTCTTCAATCAGAAGGTAATTGGTAGCAGGGATTTTGATAAAGAGTACAACTGACCCACCAGCGTAAGTACTAGCGTAGTATGAATGTATGGGCCCTAGTGAGTATCTGATGTATGAATGCTCGTTGCTAGTATCTCGCTGGATCACTGCTAAATCTGATTTAGATCATTTAGAGAAACTGAAGAAAAAGGCAGTAAGGACTGAACTTCATGGCAAACTGTAACTGCATATTTGATAAAGCTGTCATTATCCCATTGGGATTACAAGTAAAAAATATTCCCATTATTTTCACTCACAACCCAAAACTTAGAGACAACTTTTCCATTATTGCTAATAATTATTCCTGGTACTGGGAGGTGCTGGGGTTTGATACAGCACTTGGAAGAGTGGAGATTATTAAATAACAGATTAAAGAATTGGAAATTAAGATCAGGGAAAGGGACACTGTAGAAAATACTAAACCTTTTTAGACTCCTTACAGAAAACCATGGAGGAGTTTCATTAGATCAATCTCAGTAAGAAGATAGAAAAAGTGAGAAAGGATGTTGCTAAATTCAATAAAATTTGTATACCCCTACCTTATAGCAGATTTTTACCAACCATATAGTGGTGATAGAGACATGAATAAGACAAGAATTGCTCAGAAAGAGGGCAACGTTTTCGGAGTCCTCAGTAAGCTCAGACGACACTGAGGAACCAAGTACAAGCCACTCTGCCCCAGGTCACTCTTTCATTACACAACAGCCTTTTTTAGGGTAAAATCCACAACAGACAAGGGTCTCCTGAGTGGCAGAGGCAGGGGATAAGGATGGTGGTGTGGCCAATATGAACCAGGGGAGAGACAAGCGAGGAATCAGACATGCAGTGAACACTGACCATACCCAGACTACGGCATTCCCCATATACAATATCCCAGGATATAGTTTATTCCTGGAGGAAGAGAGTGTACTGAGTAGAGGACTGGGTTTTATTATTACCAATAGACTGGATTTTCACAATCTTAAGAAGGCGTTGTATCAGTTCTTTCATAGAATATGCCTACATGTATTTTTTAAGGGTGTTCTATCTCGAAGTGATGAGAGCAAGCCTGGTCTTAAGAATCCGTCTGTTTTTTTACGACCCATCGTCCCTAATGCCTCTCAAGGTTTTGGCCTTCGCGAACAGGGTATTAAAACAGATAAATAGGTTAGAACATCAAGAACCTTTCACTAGGTATAATATTACGAAAAAAGAACAAGATGCACTTGGCAGGCTACGTGAGAACCCAAATATTATCATTAAGCCCACAGATAAAGGCAATGCTATTGTTATTCAAACAACTGCGCAATATGAGAGAGACATATTGAGACAAATAAGCAAAGGATTGCACTATAAAAATGTACTGGGCATCCCCTTAAGAAGATTCAGTGTGACATTCAGAGTTTAACAAACATGAGATTCGAGACAGGATGCATCAACAAGAAAGAAAGTGAATTTCTGAGCAGTGCTCACCCCAGCACGCTGAAAATGTATACGTTACCTAAAATACATAAAGATCTCCTGAGTCCACCAAGCAGACCAATAGTATCAGGGTGTGGTTCAGTGTTGGAACCAATTTTAAAGTATGTTTACATGTTTCTTAAGCCACTTGTTCCAAAAAATAAGATCATATGGGCGGGACAGCACAGACTTTATCAATACCGTGGAGATTTCTTTTGTTAGTGGCATTGACATCTTGCTGATATATGATGTGGAGTCTTCATATATCAATATACCACAGGATGAGGCTCTACCGACAGTGCGACTAGCTGTGGGTTCTAGCATCAAGGACAACTTGGTCCTGATTGAATTTATTGTTTGACTGGCAGCAATAGCCCTGATAGAAAATGACTTCATGTTTCAGAAGGAATTTTATTTACAGACGAAGGGAGTAGCTATGGGTGCTTGTTTTGCACTGGACATCGCTAACCTACATGTGGACACTTTTGAGAGTGCTTGGTGGAAATGGCCCTCTCTACAGTGTCACCCTGAAACTTTTTGCCTTCCAATTTTTTGCTGGATTTTAGGGCGTTGGACGTAGGACTCTGAGCACTTTACCACTGCTAACCAGTGCTAAAGTGCATGTGCTCCCTCCCTAAAACATGGTAACATTGGTGTATCCACAATTGGCATATTTAATTTACTTATAAGTCCCTAGTAAAGTGCACTACATGTGCCCAGGGCCTGTAAAGTAAATGCTACTAGTGGGCCTGCAGCACTTATTCTACCACCCACTTAAGTAGCCCTTCAAACAAGTCTCAGGCCTGCCACTGCAGACCCTGTATGTGCAGTTTGACTGCCATGTCGACTCCTCTTTTAAAACCCTTGCCAAGTCTTAAACTCTCCTTTAATACACAAAGGTCACCCCAATGGTAGGCCCTGGGTGGTCCGTAGGGCAGGGTACTGTGTGAGTAAAAGGTAAGGGATGTACTTTTAAGTTTTACGTGTCCTGGTAGGGAGAAACTCTCAAATTCGTTTTTCACTACTGTGAGGGCCACCCCTCTCATAGGTTAACATTGGGGATTCCTTACTTTTTAAGGTGTTTTTATATAGCGCAAACTCGACCCAAATATATTGGAGCAGTGACGCGTGGCTCAGAAGGGCATTGTCGTATTCCCTATGTTAGCATGAGCACATTGCAGACTGTTCACTGCTTTGCGCACATTCCTACACAAGTTTATTTTGCTTGTGCCACATTTCAACTTTCACATAAGTACCTACTGTTATTTTTAGGTCTCGTGCCTAGAGTTGCGCAGCGAGAGACCTCATGTAGGGGGTTTAGAAGCTGACCTAGGAATCGCACACGCTCGTGCGTGTGCTTTTCGTTTTTCCTCCGGCTATTGGGCTTTGCATGCATCTTTATAAGAAAGACAGCACGCAATTGGGCAAAGGCGGGCGCATGTCCCGCCTTTGCCGCGCCCATTCCCACCGGTGTCTAGCACGCGCAGCAGCGCGCGTTCGCCTCACTGCCGCGCTCCCTTTCTCCCCCGCTCCTCTGTGGTGCGCGCGCACCACCGGTTTTAATTGTTGCTTCCTGCCCTTTGCTACTTGTGGCACAAACCTACATCCACGCTTAATTTAAACAGCTGGGGAATCTCTCTCCTCGCCAGGTATTCCTTGGCATCCTTGACATTCATGACTCCAGCGGCCTGCACGTCAGAATCGTTGCCTCCCTGGAGTGCGAGTGTAACAGCCATGAGCACGCAGTGAGAGGGGTAGGGGCAGGCGTGCTTCGCGCACCGGGTGTTGACTTTATGTGTTGCCCTCATTTAAATGTTCAAGATAGCGCGTGCTACTCGCCGTAAAGCACTGCAAAGCACTTGTCGGTGTAGTTATCGTTATATAAATACCACTACAAAAGCTGTTCAGCTTTGTGCAGCAGCAGAAGTCCATCTTTGCCATTATTATTCACCCATCATCGTCCTCATGTGGGAGACTGCCTGTTTCGGCCGTTTTATTCAAAATGAAAAACAGGGTTGATTCCTGTGCACTTTCAGTGATGCCCGCTTTTAATCGTTGCCTCCCTGGAGTGCGAGTGTAACAGGCACGGGCACACAGTGAGAGGGGTAGGGGGCAGGCGCGCTTCGTGCACCGGGCATCGACTTTACGTGGTGCCCGCTTTTAAAGGTTTCAGATAGCGCATGCTACTCACCGTGAAGTGCTGCAAAGCACCCGTCGGTGTAGTTAACGCTTTTTAAATACAATTACAAAAGAGCTGTTCAGCTGTGTGCATCAGCGGAACACTTTCTTTGCCATTATTATTCACCCAACATTGTCCTCACGGGAGACTGCCTGTTTCAGCGTTTTATTCAAAGTGAATAGGGCTTGTTACATACACCGTTTGATCTATAGAACAATGAGAAAACACTGAGCTTGCCGATTGACGTGTGAAAAACCCAGAGTAACGTTGTAGGTGAGCCACTACTTTGGTAGTAGAGTCGATACACCTATTCTTAAAAAAAAAAAAAACAGCTGTCAAACATGTCAGTAGTAGCTTACCACATCCCAGCTAGCTTATGAATGATATTTATCATGACATGCATTGTCGCCAATAGATGTTTGTGGCATTTGATGAAAAATACTTGTGATAGGCATTTCCTTAGGCAAATAACTGTTTTGTTGCTGGGTAATACCTCGCATTTACTCCATCATCATACATTTATTATTTTTTAGCGATTAATACGACTACATGTGCAGAACAAAATGCAAACAGAATTATCCCCAGCCAACTCAATAGAAGAAATTATATTGAACTCAGGAGGATAAAATGCTAGGTGTGCCTACTATAATAGAAATCTACGACATGCAGATTTTTGATAAATGCTCTGTCAATGATGTACAATTTAGTACAATTCAAGGTTTCCATGTATGGCATTGTATTTTGAAGTTGATTAACTTTTATTTGAAATAATCACTAACAAATACTTGCTTTTCCAGGGTTGTTAATGTTATATAAATCAACTAGAGTTTACCGAGTATATCACTAGTTTATTCATCAAAATACTTCTGCCATCAATTGCTTCAGTTCCACCAATTGCCTAAGGGCATACTATGGTCAATACCTGATTGTGTTTTTACTGTATTATAACAGAAAACAACCAGAATGGATTCCGAAACATCACCATCTGGTTGTCAGTCAATTTGCTTTTTTTCACATTGTAAAGGCACAATAGCGTGCACTTGGTTGAATGGTATGTGCTGGAAGAATGCAACGCATGTTTTGTGCTAGTAGCAGTATTATAATGTGGTCTTGTATTTCTTTGCCAAAAGAGTCAATAACTACCACCCTGATATCACTCATATCATTTTTCCAGCTTCTTAATAGCAGTGTTATTATCGTTGAAACTAAAATACATATTGCCATAACTAAAGAGCAAAAAAGCATTTGGCCGAAGGCACACATATGCAAGAAACATGCAAGATATCTCCTGTGATTATAGAGCAGGTAGTGTAGTAAGATGCAGTCTGGGCCTTATGCAGACTTCCTGATTTACCTGGAAAATTTGTCTTTGCAGAGGAGGGTTACAATGTACAATGGCAACTTTAGCAGGGAAATGTATGTGTACTCTTATACTGTAACTATATACTTGTGATTAGTAACTGGTCACTTATACCAGTATGATAGCAGTTCAAACAAGCATTTGCAATGCAATAGGTCTTGTATTTGCGAGAGTTTGAGCTATTGGCATTGTAAATGACAATGTCTTTTATTTATGTTTTCAAAACATGCAAGCAGTGTGTAAACACGCACTTTGTACTTATAGTCGTTGCTTACGAAAAGGAAGGCAGTCAGTAACAGCGCCTCTTTACTGCCAGCCTTGCTTCTCGTAAGCAAGGACTAGAAGTACAAAGTGCGTGTTTATGCAACGCTTGCAGGTTTTCAAAACATATAAATAAAGGCATTGTCATTTACAATGCCAATAGCTCAAACTTGCGCAAATGCGAGACCTATTGCATTGCAAATGCTTGTTTTACACTTTGCTCATTCATGGGATTTAGTCTGAACATTGTGAAAAAAGGTTGAACAACAATGCCCCTAGTTATTCTGTTCCAGTCAGGCCCTAGCACCTAAACAAAACATCCAGATGCAGCTGTTGTTTGGGAACACGTACTTTGTCATATGAGGGTACACGGATAGGTGAGGAACACTTGGAGAGGGACCTTTCCAGGGAGAAGAGCATGACAGCACCTGTGATGTAGATCTACCATCTATAGACTGAGGTACAGGGTCTGCTGACAACACCCAGAGATCTTCTAATATATAATCATCTTGCTTCTAGACAAGGGGAGGGAGGTTAGGCTAGTTAGTCATTCATTATGACTGCTCCTTTTATGGTTTATGGACTACTTGCTATGCTGACCATATTTGTATTAGGCATTTTTCTACTGATTGTGGCATGTATACTGCATACTAGAGCACCTTAGTTAAAATAAATATTTTAAACTTGTTCGTGTCTCTGTCAGATCTTATAGTGGATGAGTACAAGAGTATGAGCAAAAGGGTGTGTCTTGCCACTGCGATTCGTGACAGAGTAGGGAGTGTTGTGTTCTGGGGTATCCAATCACTTGTTCCTCTGTGAGTGAGTAGGAGGGCAAGCAAGACTATTTAGCTAGTCAGTCCCGGGCTCATGGGTACTAAGGTGGTAGGGTAACTCAGTCCCTACCTACCAAGATCCCATATTCCCAAGCATAGTTCTGTGATTTCTTAGTATCCCTGCAACAGGAGTGTACATGAGCACCATTTACATTACACACAGACACATCCGTTTTTAGTAGGCACATGGGATTAAGTGATTTGCCCAGAATCACAGGATGTTGAGCCCGAGATTTGAACCTGGTTCCCCAGTTCCAAAGTCAGCAGCTCTGGCCATTAAGCCACATCCTCTCCAAATTAAAATTTAATAAGCTGTAATTCCTACATGAGAGGAGGTAAATATGCCATTTGAGTACCTATGAACTTGTAATGATAAATCCTCTTTAATGGTAACATAGAATTTATCATTACAAGTTTGAAAATACCACTTTTAGAAAGTTGCCATTTTCCTGCCCTTAGCACCTTGTGCCTGCAGTGTGTCTTAGGTCACATGACTGGGTGTAGCTGACAGACTTTGTGAATTCCCTCCAGACAGTAACATAATAGTGGGATTAGCAGAGCCTGAATGGCCCATTAACTGACTCGATGGGTGGGCGCAACTAAGCACAGCCCCACTTGTACCTGAATAGGCTGTGCTTTGTCACCACACAATAGAGGCTTAACAACCAACCATGTATTGTCAGTGCAGCCAGCTAGAAGCCGGGGTGGGGGAAGCAGGAAACTCCTGGAACTTCAAAGAACCCTTCTGAAAACGTATACCAACTCCTAGGAGAAGGGCACCATGGTAAGAAAATAGGGTCCTCAGACCTACTCCTCAGTTTACTACTGGACCTGCAGAAGGACTCTCAGAGGACTTACTGCTGCTGTGACCTCCTGTGCACTCGGCCAGACTGCTGCGGTACCTGGAAGGATTGCTTTGCTGCCTAGAGCTTGCCTTGAACCTTCAGAGACCAGCCCTGCTGTGGAACCCTGCATCTTCACCTGCACCAAGGACTCCTAGAAGTGACTCCAAGGGCTAGTTTTGCCGGCCTCCTGTTCAAAGCCACATGGACATAACAGGCTCCACCATCTTGCACCCACACCTGGACCCAGCCTGGGTGAGTCTTGAACCCCCCAAGAGTTCTACATCAACTCCTGGACCCTTGGCTAGGGTGACCAAATGTCCCAGATTTCCACGGACAGTCACGGTTTTTGGTAGACTGTCCCGGTGTCCCGACACTTTACTTAATTTTAAATAAATGTCACGATTTTTGGTACAAGTTTCAGCTCATCCTATAAAACAGAACTGAAACATGTGCTCGGCGCCTCTGACGAGTGAAATAACTCAGTAATTTATCTATTTGATTCAAGCAGCACAGGACGAGGTCAGCTACATATGCCCACAGAGAGAAGGCAAAGTGGGAAGGGCTGGGGCGCTCAGGGGGAAGGTCCCACCATGACTAATGTTTTGTAAAGGTAGCCTTGTAAAATGTTGCATATATATATATATATATATATCCTTTCAAGACCAGCCCTCGTTCTGACAACACGGGCGCTCTTCGGCGGTGCGAATGCGGTACAGCAGAGCCACGCCGTTACTAATTTCACCAATTCTCCCCATAGCTAGAATGTCCGCACGCACTCACAAATTCAGGCTTCATACTCGTTGCTTTAAAGTTTCAAGATTTTAATCAGCATGCCAGTAGCTCTACGCATTTCAATCTCGACGGAGACCTTGTTCACGAGCTTGTTTTGCTCGTGAACAAGGTCTCCGTCAAGACTGAAACGCGTAGAGCTACTGGCATGCTGATTAAAATCTTGAAACTTTAAAGCAACAAGTATGAAGCCTGAATTTGTGAGTGCGTGCGGACATTCTACCTTTGGGGAGAATTGGTGAAAATATATATATATATATATATATATTCACTGAAAAAACCATAGGTTTTAGGGAAAGTTATAGTTAGTTGCACTCGTACAAAACCCGTGAAATTCCCCCGTTATAGTTAGTTCAGCTAACTATAAGTCGCGCCCCCGCAATGCACTGCTGTGGAGGTAGCACCTATCCACCAATCTGTCCTTTAATATGGAGGATTCCCTAAAGTAGTCTTCCTAATTTGTGCAACTCCTATGAATGTGTAGGAATTGGCTGAAAGGCAGATTGTCCCGAAGGGACCTAGGGTGTTGACTACTGTATAAAAGTAAGGAGTTTCTGTCTGGATTTGCAATATCGTGTGGTGAATATATTGTCATTGTTATATTTCACCAATGAATCCAAATATTTGATCTCAATGGTACTATGGCTGTTTGTAAACCTCATGTGGCTGCTCTCAAATGAAGCCAAGACTTTTCAAATAAATCTGCAAATGCTTCCATTTCTATAAAAGAATCCAGCATTACCATGAACAAATCATCAATGTATCAGCATCAGGCCCTGATGTGCTTGAGAAAAGGGTTTAAATGCCCATACATATAAGCACTATGAGAAATTGGGCTGTTAGGTTGACTGGGGTATGAGCCCTGGTCAAGCAACAGCCACAATCCCTTGCAGGCTGAACCACAAAAAGTCAATAAATTAACCTGTGCTTAACCCTGGGTAGCCAGGAACAAAAAGAGCAGTCAGGATTAACTTAGAGGCAAGGTGTCAAGTATTTATGCAGCAGACAAACAGCAATATGATGAACACACAACACAATTAAAATCCCAAACCAATTTAGTAAATTAGAGTACATTATAATACATTATTTGACACCAAAACAATCAAAATCCAGGGACCCTCAGGATTGAAGAGGATTTAATTCCCCATCTTAAAACGCGCCACGGGGCCTGTTTGCACACATGTCACCTGAAGCCCCGCCCCCTCCCTTCACCACTGTGCAAACGCGCCCCATGGCGCGTTTTAAGTTGGGGGATTAAGTCCCCTTGAATACTGAGGGTCCCTGGAGTCCAACTAGCCCACCATGTACCTCCAAAAAGCGCCACAGAGCTGCGTTGCAGAGAGGTGTAAAAAGGGGCGTGGCCTCTGTATACCTCTCTGCAAATCAGCTCCCTGGCGCATTCTGGAGGTTCCTGGTGGACTAGTTGGCCCCCAAGGACCCCAAGTATTCAAGGGGAATTACTTCCCCTTCTTACAACGCGCCAGGGGGTGCGTTTGCAGACTGCTGCTAGGAGGGGGCGGGCCTCCGGCACGATGCCGGTCTTTTTTCTTTTTTTATGGGAGGGGGGCTACGTGGCCCCCCTTCCCTCGGCCACTTTTGGCCCCGGGGACCCCATCCCCCGGGGCCTGAGCATTTTCTTTTTCTTTTTTAAAAAGAAAAAAAACGGGAAGGGGGCCGCGTGGCCCCCCTTCCCTGGGCCTCTATTGGCCCCGGGGACCCCATCCCCGGGGCATGCCCACTGTTTTTTTTAATAAAATATTCGGAGGGGGCTGCGTGGCCCCCTCCTCAGGCCATTTAAGGCCCCGGGGACCCCATCCCCGGGGCCGGCCTTTGCGTCTTTTTTTTTAAATAATTCCTTTTTGGGGAGGGGGCTGCGTGGCCCCCTCCCGGGCCACTAATGGCCCCGGGGACCCCATCCCCCGGGCCTGGCCACTCGTTGGGGACTGTGGGGGTCCCCAATCCCCGCACGGTCCCGCCGGCTCCCCGCGTCCTGCGGGAGCCGGCATTGCTTTTCCATAAGGGGAGCTGCTGACATGCAGCTCCCCTTATGGAAAGCAATCTGCTTTGCTTCATTGAAGCAAGAGCAGGTTTCCCTGCTCTCGCTTCAATGAAGCAAAGCAAGTTTGCAATGACAGGATGGGAGCCGCGAGGCTCCCGCCCTGTCATTGCAAACAGCAGTGTCCTGGGGTAGGCACCCAGGGACACTGCAGGAGCCGGCCCTGGGGGGTGGCAGTCCCCAGGGCCACCACAGGCTCCAGGAGGGGGGCCCCCCTCCCAACATCAACTGAGCCCCGGGGAGGTGGTGGTCCCCGGGGCTTCCGGGGTCCGAAACGGACCCCCACATTTCTTTCATTAGTGCCCTGGGGAGGTGGCGGTCCCTGGGGCATGTGGGGGGGCGGGAGCTCCCCCACACAGGTTATTTAATTTAAAAAAAGAAACCCCGGGGGGTGGCGGTCCCCGGGGCTGTGGGAGGGCGGAGAGCCCTCCCGCACCATTTTATTTTTAAAGCCCCGGGAGGTGGCGGTCCCCGGGGCTTGGGGGGCCTTAGAGGCCCCCCCTATAAAATATAAATCAACCCCCGCATGCCCCCGGGACTTGGCCCACCCAGGGGGCAAAATAGCCTCGAAGCGCGGGAGACCGCAGTTTGATTTTGTTTTAATCACGGCACGATCCGCGCACCCTAAACGCATCCCGCCGATGTTTTTTTTTTTTTTTAATGCTTTTTTCTGCCCAGGGGGTCCTTGTGGGACCCCCTGAGCAGACCTAGGGGGTCAGGGTGTTTCTACCCTGCCCCCTTTTTGCGTTTTGCGCACTTGTTTCTGTGCCTCGGTTCTACCGAGGCACAAAATGGCTGCCAACACTTCCTGATTTGGAGTATTGACTGCCAGTTGACAGCCAATTAGCATGCAGCTCGTGATCGGGAGGGTGAGCGGACCCTACGCGGCCATAGATATATATGTGATTTTACTTTTGATTTTCTCAGGAACTACTGAACGGATTTACACCACTTAAGCAAAATGCACGACTCTGAACCAAGGGCTACCTTTTTGCCAAATTTGGTGTAATTCCGTTCAGCAGTTCGGGCTGTAGCTGCGATGAAAGGTTCCTATGGAAAATTGCATGGGAAAAAAACGTTTTGGGACCCCCTTTTTTCTCGGCCCCCGCTTGCCGAATCACCCCGAAACATTCAGGATAGGAGCGGACCGGAGCGGGCCATAAGTTTTGAAAATTTCGCGAAGATTCGTCAACCGGCGCCAAAGTTATTTCAAATAGAATGTTGAGGATTTCCTATGGAAAATAGGTCCTAACTATAACTATCTACTGGCGACCGCCAGTAAATAATATATATATATATATGGCCGAGGGAAGGGGGGCCACGCAGCCCCCCTCCCATACAAAAAAAAAAATACAAAAAAAAAAAGACCGGCATCGTGCCGGAGGCCCCACCCCCTCCCTGCAGCAGTCTGCAAACGCGCCCCCTGGCGCGTTGTAAGAAGGGGAAGTAATTCCCCTTGAATACTGGGGGTCCCTGGGGCCAACTAGCCCACCAGGAACCTCCAGTATGCGCCAGGGAGCTGCGTTGCAGAGAGGTGTACAGAGGCCACGCCCCTTTACACCTCTCTGCAACGCAGCTCTGTGGCGCTTTTGGAGGTACATGGTGGGCTAGTTGGACTCCAGGGACCCTCAGGATTCAAGGGGACTTAATCCCCCAACTTAAAACGCGCAGTGGTGAAGGGAGTGGGCGCGGCTTCAGGTGACATGTGTGCAAACAGGCTCCGTGGGGCGTTTTAAGATGGGGAATGAAATCCCCTTCAATCCTGAGGGTCCCTGGGGGCCAACTAGCCCACCAAGTATGTCCAGAGAGCGCAACAGAGCTGCGTTGCAGAGAGGTGTAAAAAGGGGCGTGGCCTCGGAATGCCTCTCTGCAACTCAGCTCTGTGGTCCTAACAGTAGGTAACTGGGAGGCTAGTTGGGCACCAGGGACACTCAGGATTCAAGGGGGCCTAATCCCGCAACTTAAAACGTGCCACGTGGCGCGTTTGCACACATGTCACCTCAGGGCCCCCCTACCTTCACCACTGTGCAAACGCGCCCTGTAGCGCGTTTTAAGAGGTAGTTTTAATCCCCCTGCCCTATTATGTACTAGGGACTTTCAGAGGAGGTCATGCTAATCACAGGGGTACCCCAACGCATAGTGTTCCCTAGTGTATGTAGGTGTTTTAACTGTATTCTAAGTGTGTTTTAGCATAGCACTGGCTCTGGTTAGTCAGAGTCAGTTACCACCAGTACACGTCGGAAAAAGTTGTGGGCACAGGATGATTTTGGAACAAGGCCTCTTTATGCTCCTCTGTTGGTTCTTTCTGCACATCTTTTGCTTCTTCCTGCACTTTTCTTCGTGTTTGTGGACTTCTGTTGCTTCTTTCTGCATTTCTTTTGCTTCTTTCTGTGCGTTTTTTCTTCTTTCTTCACATGTCCTACCTCTGTAGGCATAGTTACAAACTAGCATTTAAAAAAACCTTTGAAATTCACTTAAAAAACCATAGGTTTCAGGCACGTTATAGTAAGAAATTAGCATTTAAAAAACCTTTGAAATTCACTGAAAAAACCATAGGTTTCAGACACGTTATAGTTAGAAATTAGCATTTAGAAAAACTTTGAAATTCACTGAAAAAACCATAGGTTTTAGGGACAGTTATAGTTAGTTGGACATTTCACTCGTACAAAACCCGTGAAATTCCCCCGTTATAGTTAGTTCAGCTAACTATAACTCGCGCCCCCGCAATGCACTGCTGATGACGTCACATATTACATCACTCATGACATGGTCAGTGACATCACTGATGATATCACTGATGACATCTCAAATGACATCACTGATGACATCATCCAGTGACTGTGTGTTTCTATAAAGTTTAAATATGTTTAATATATATGCCAAGGTGTATTTACTTCTGGCCTCTTTCTGCTCTGCCTGAAAGAAAAAAAGATACATTACGCTAATTTCAGACTTTACACACACACACAATCGGGACAGGCCAGATATTCCGTGATCATTGGCACCTTTCAGTCCTACTTCTGTGTCTGGCCTGTCCCGGTTTTTGCTTCTCAAAATCTGCTCACCCTGCCCTTGGTTGTGGTGCTAAAGGTGTCCAGGCGGCCATTTTATAAAACTGAGGACTTGCTATTTTGAACCTCAAACTTTAAAAATTCATAACTCTGGTTCTACTTATTGGATTTTGATTGTTTTGGTGTCAAATAATGTATTATAATGTACTCTAATTTCCTAAATTGGTTTGGGATTTTTATTGTGTTGTGTGTTCATCATATTGCTGTTTGTCTGCTGCATAAATACTTGACACCTTGCCTCTAAGTTAATCCTGACTGCTCTTTTTGTTCCTGGCTACCCATGGTTAAGCACAGGTTAATTTATTGACTTTTTGTGGTTCAGCCTGCAAGGGATTGTGGCTGTTGCTTGACCTAGGCTCATACCCCAGTCAACCTAACAGCCCAATTTCTCATAGTGCTTATATGTATGGGCATTTAAACCCTTTTCTCAAGCACATCAGGGCCTGATGCTGATACATTGATGATTTGTTCTTGGTAATGCTGGATTCTTTTATAGAAATGGAAGCATTTGCAGATTTATTTGAAAAGTCTTGGCTTCATTTGAGAGCAGCCACCTGAGGTTTACAAACATTCATAGTACCATTGAGATCAAATATTTGGATTCATTGGTGAAATATAGCAATGACAATATATTCACCACACGATATTGCAAATCCAGACAGAAACTCCTTACTTTTATACAGTAGTCAACACCCTAGGTCCCTTCGGGACAATCTGCCTTTCAGCCAATTCCTACACATTCATAGGAGTTGCACAAATTAGGAAGACTACTTTAGGGAATCCTCCATATTAAAGGACAGATTGGTGGATAGGTGCTACCTCCACAGCACTGTTCGGGCGGCCCTCAAAAGTGTATGGTTTTGCCCCAAACAAGATCTTTTAGAAAACAAGGAGAAATGGGCAACAGTAGAATGTTTGATCATGGTCTCAATATCTGGCATAGTTAGCCACCAGGTCCAAAAGATTATCAGAAAACAATGAGGATAACTTGAAGACATCAACAAAAATAACCCCCTTTTTGCATTCAAGCGTTGTAGTAATATCCGAGACTAGTTTGTACGAGCATAAAGGGAACTACTACAGAAGGGCAGTATAACCCAATGTTGGGTCATGGCCCCTGCGGTGGTTCATTTCAGATTTGGGAGTAGTGTGAATTGTAAGTTCACAAAGAACACAAACATTTTTGAGAACAGTGGTAAATGCTATACGTTGAAAGATTACTTGCACTGTAACACTAGAAATGTGATGTATACCATCAAGTGCTCATGCAACAAATTGTATATTGGTCAGACAAGTCGAATGGTCAAACAACAGATGAGTCAACACTGCAGTAGAATACAGTGTAAAACTGAGGGGCACCTCTGGTCAGACATTATACTGAACCGGTACATTATGCTGACTAATTCAAATGGCAGGTGACTGAAGTGGCCAAATTGGATTCAAGAGATGGTGATGTCACAACACTACTGACAAGGATCGAATGTCATTGAATACAGTGGTGTAACGGAACTTGAGGAGGCTCTCCTGCAAGGTACATGGAGGGGCCCCTGCTCCGGATTTAATCAGGAGCTTTCAGGCCACAGTACTGTGCTGAGGGGTCCCACTGCAGCTCGGGTCCACCCGCACAGCAGGGGCTGCAGGGGCCTATGTTACGCCACTGGGTGAATAGACCATCTGAATGCACCTATTATTGGATTCAATGATGAAGATTAATTACAAATTTGGCAACCATGTTCCCATTAGTAAATTCTGTTATTTTTTGCAGATTTTCGCTTACTAGACTATAAATAGATGCACAGTCTGTATTGGCACCTTTGATATGTAGCGACTATTAATGAGATGTTAGCTTTTTGAAGTTTTACAACGACTGCATTATGGCCGGCAGTTGATTGTGCTGGCGAAATGCTTTTTATGGCCACTAAAATGTAAATAGGGACATAGTATATATTGGGCGATATAATAGCCTTCAACTGATATTGAGACGTAAGCCTATCATGGCTTGTTTTGCAGCAGTCTATCTTGGTGCGGTGTCCCACACGGGTTTTTCCATGTGAGTATCGAATGTTTTGCGGTAGGTGCCCCAGAGTTCATAGATTGTTCCCCAATCATTACTGTTCACTTACCTAACATGGCGCCGACCATTTATGGTCTAGTTTTGTTCATGACATGGTGATCATATGCGTCTGCACGTTGTGTCCAAGTTCACCAGTCAGATTTGCAGTCTCCTGCGCTCCTGGATGCAGAATTGCCTGTGTCGAGTTACTGTTTGGAATTACTTCAGCCGCATGTAGTGGCACTTCCATAGTTGCATGAATTGCTCTTCGGTCACCTTTGCTTTGATAGGATTTTACTTTCTCATGTATTAGATATTGGGTCAGATTATTAAGCCACACCTGATTCAAATGGGTTGCTGGATTTGTCATTCCATTGGAGGTATGCTTGAATGAGTTGTGCCTAACATTTCGCCTGAATGTTCACACGAGGGTCGAGGACATCGGTGTCCATGGTGATAGTGTTTTTATTATATTCATTATCAGACAGGCTGGAATATATGGGCCTCCATTGTTCCCCTGCATACAGGCCTAATTGTGTGCACTTAACATATAATCCTATGAGTGCCCCTTTACTCGCTGTACACATCCTGATTGGGTGTTGTACAGATAAGACAGTTTGGGTTACACCATGCACATATTTAGCCCACTGGCAGTTCTGCTCCTAAAAGACATCTGCGCATTCTATGTTCCTAGGTGAACCAGTAGGATAGTTCCCACATGTTCACGTAGGAGGCAGTCTTTTTTGTTCAAGCTATTAATTTAATTCTAGATGTGATGTCTCACACATGTAGAATATCATTATTGTTTAGTAAGGGCATATTTTTTGTCTATAGGCAATTTATTGGATGGTTCTGTCCTTCAGAGACATGTGGAATGGTTCATTTAGGCTTGAAACATCGACATCATCATGGGGTTTCCTTAAGGACATTGGGTTTTACATAGATTTATCCATTATTGATCTAATATATGATGTGGATACCTTATGTCTCCAGGATGTGGATAAATATATAAAATAGTTTTTTTCAGGTTCGCATTGAGCACCTTTTGCACCATATCCTGTTTACATTGATTGTCATACGTGGTTTTGTAAATGGTTTTGTAAATGCTGTGATATCACATATCACATTGAAGGAATATTTTGATTGCTTGTTTTCTTCATTTCATTAATTTGACATACTTTCATATCTACTGAGGAATTTGTATTATGTGTATGGTAGATATTTTTGTTATGTACACAAAGCAAAGGGGGACCGGGAGTAGATGAAGGTCTAGCACCTGTGCTCCAAAATCATGAACCTTAGTTCAAAAGAGGATGCTGTTCCTGTATAACAGGTGGAAAAGGAGCACGTTGGGAGAAAAAGTATGGCCGGGAACCCTTAGGATAAAAAAAGGTACCCTCACACACCCAAATGGGTGTCATGCTTCATCATAGGGTGAGCTCCTCATCGAGCCGGTGCTGCGATGCCCGATGGGACCCGCGGGAGGGCTCTAACTCAGAGATCTTTTCAGTTATTAGCCATAACAATGAGTGTGTATGTGAGGGGTTGGAATGTGCAGTATGGGATAAGTGGAAACATAAAAAGTGAATTAAAACTGTCTCAGGGATACTGGATCAATTTTAATTCAGTGGTTCCATGAACAGGATTAAAATAAAATAGTGCTATCTCAAAGGCTCAAGGTGCTTAGATAGCCTACATGTATCTTGTGTTATGTAAGGTCCACATGTTTCATGCCTAGAAGTCACTCAGGACAATTGGCTGATGAGAGAGACTACCAACCTATTGAATCCGATTCCATGGAGAAACTTACTTCCAAAATCCTTACCAGGGTCTCATCAGCAGAAGCCCAGGGTTGGATTTTAAAACGTTGGGCAGATTTTTTGATTAACACCTCAATAGTTTTACATTCTCCCCAAGATACACACGGGGGTTCTTCCGCCCCCCGGACACCAATTGTGTCTGGCATAGGCTCCTTGCTTGAACCAAATTTTGTGATAATGTTTTGCAACTCCTAGTCGAAAAGACTCCATCTTTCCTGAGGTACACTAGGGATGTCTTGAATCTCATTACAGATACCAAAAGCAACTGTGAGATTGGCCTTCTGGTAACCATTCTTGTAGAAGCCCTAAACACTAAGGGGCTTATTTACAAGGCCCTTGTGCCAATTTTGCGTCATTTTTAACATGGGAAAAGAGAAGCAAAAGTGGCGCAAGGGGCTTGTAAATCTGCCCCTAACATTCTTCAGGATGCCATCATCAAAATCATCGAGGCCAGCCTACGATCTGAGATTTAGATTTCAGCCACTCCCATTGACTTGATCCTCGAGTGTGCTACTATTGCACTTAAAAACAACATTTTCAAGTTTAAGGACCAGATGTACCGCCAGATACAAGGATCTTCTATAGAGAGCACTTTTGCTCCGAGTTTAGCATGCCTGTACATGGCCCATTTTACAAGTGAACAGATTATCACAGACAATAACCCATAAAAATTGAACATCCTGTCTGGCGACATTATATCGACGGCATTCTCGTCTTTTGGCATGGCAATATCAACATTTGGACTTTGCTTAACTCTTTAAATCCTTACCTGAGGTTCACCACTTCTATCTCAGACAAAGTGCTGCCCTTCCTAGAAATTCTTATATCCATCAATGAAGGTACCATATCTACTACCACCTACAGAAAACCTACTGACTGTCACAGTTTATTGTTGAACAACAGTCACCGCCGCAAGGATCTACGTGACTGTTGGAAAGTGGGTTGTTGGTAGGTGTAAGTATGTACCTACCACTAGTAATAAGGCCACCAACATGGTATAGGGTCCAGTAAAGTCTCAGCAAATTATCCCCTTGCTCAACCCGTGGTAGCTGACAATGAGCAGTCAGGTCTAACTTACTAGACAGGAATGTAAAGCATCTAAAACACTAATACAATAAATAAGTAAGACACAACTCACAATACAAATCTCACACCAATTTATAAAATAGGAAATATTTTTATGAACAAATAGACACCAAAATGACAAAAATCCAATGCGGGGAACCAGAGATATGAATTTCTAAAGATTAACCACTTAATAGTGCTTAAAAACATATAGACCACTCTGGGGCATCTGGTCGTGCTTGACCGGGACAAAGCCAAAGGTTGAGGCCGACTGTGTGGAGCCCTGGTCAGATAGACTAAGCAGGACGTCAAAATTTTACCTTCACACTTAGAAGCGTTCCTAGAGATTTTTCTTCCGACATCGCTTGACCCTCCACAGCTGGTCATATTCTGAGAGGGTTCGCCAGCATGATTTTCTGTGAGGCCCTGGTCAAATCCTAGAAGTATGGTGCTCTGGAGCTTTCAGCAGACGAACCTGAAATCCTGGTCGGGTCACAGTTGAATGTAGTTGGCTTGACTCTTGATGTCGGGTCGATCACCTCATGGAGCTTTTTCACAAAGGTACTCCAAAGTTCTCTAAACTTTAGGAAGTGCTTCCTGAAGGCTTCCTTGTTGGTTCAAAGTGCCCAAATTACCAGACCAAAGGTATGGAATCGCCTAGATGGTCTCTGGGATATCTGGACTACAATCCCCACAATGCACCTGTATGATGATGATGACCTGTCCAAATCCTTAAAAATCCACTGGACGCACTCCAGGAAGGGGACTCTTGGTGGAGATAATGCAGGTGGACTCTGTTAACCTGTAGCTTGCACGGATTTTACTCCTAAATCCTTATTTGAAGCAAGGTACACTCCCCAGGGCTGTAGTGCCAGATTGTGCAGCAGGCACAGCCAGTCAGTGTGCAGGCCTTTGGGTGCAAGTCCAGATTCCAGCAGGGCAGTCCTTCTTCTCCTTGTAGTTTCAGGCAGCAGATCAGAGAGACTATGCAGTTCTTACATATTTATTCAGTGTTCTGGGGGTGACAAGCAGGGGGGCACCTCTGTCCAATGAGATGCTGAGTGCCACCCAAAAGCACAATAACTTCTTCCAAAGTGTGCCATATTCTTGTTCCACAAAGCACTGCACTTCCAAAATCCAACATGGATGATTTCTCTCTAGAGGAGTAAGAGCTGGCTAAACCAACCCCACGGTATGGCTCATTACCATTTGCTCTCCTCCCACTGACCTCTTCAAATTCCTGTCCTAAGCCTGCCATCTGGCTGGGGGCACAGGATGAGGGGTTAGGTATGCCTGGCATTCCTTACTGATTTACTCTCTCTTTGAGCTCAGTTTCATTTGTCCAGCCCCCTCTTTATGCCCTATCCCCCACAGCTTCAACAGTGGCAAGTTGTTGGATTTATCAATATCAATCCTTTAAGTCTTTGATTTACATTTCTCCTTTCCTAGCAATGGTTATACTTATATAAAATATTGCAACGTTAGCCTCGGAGCTAAGTGTCTACAATAGGGGGGAGATGAGCAGTTTCCACCTCACCAGGGCATATGAAACATCTTTTATAAGGACCCTGCATATAGTTGCATGGCCCCCCACCCATGGCACACCTAGGGGAGACTTTGGGGGTGCGTAATATGTACAAATATGATAGATAATCAATTTTAAAGTGCCAGTATCACCAAAGTCGAATTTGCATACAATTTGCTTTTAAAGATATCTGCAAAACAAGGTTGCCTTTCAAATGACAGCAGGCGCTCAGCAGTGCACACATGCAAGTGCAGGAAATCTTTTAGGCCTCTAAACGTCCATGTCCTATTATATTCTAGGGACATATAGGAAGTTTGAACCCCCTAACACTACTATATACTAGGGAATTATAGGGTCCGTCAATACCATTTGTGAGAATTTATGTTTAAAGACAGGCTGCAAAGACAGGGCTGCGTTTAGAAGGACAGCAAGCACACAGCAGTGCACACATGAAGGTGCAGAAAATCTACTGGGCTTCTAAACCTCCATGTCCTATTATATACTAGGGACTTATAGGGAGTTTGCCCCACCTGGCCTTATTCTCTACTAGGGACTTTTAGGGTTTATCATTCCAATTTTAAGTGAACCCTATTACGTGTACCTTTTTAAACATAGCACTGGCCCTGGGCCTGGATAGCAGAGCCCAGGGTACAGTCAAAGTCAGTTACCATCAGTATCATTCAGCAATAAATGGGGGTAAACAGGACAAAAGAATGACTTTCTAGCAGGAACATCCTCCCTTAAGCCCAATTTCTCCGCATTCTGTGAAATTGCAGTACCTTGAAGGACTATGACAGTCAGGCAAACTGTTTCAGTACAATTCTGTTCTCACAAGGCTATCCTTTGACGATTATTAACCAGGCCCGTAAAAGAGCAAAAAATAACCATCATGAAGCACTGTTAGAGCCTAGGGTTCGATTCACTGATGATACCCTCACATGTGTGACCATCTTTATTCAAGGTTCCAACCTGATTTAACGAATCATGAAACATTGGGCTATCCTACACTCATGGTCCCTGGATATTCCTAATCCCTGCTTTGCATTCAGGTATGCAAACATCTGTTGAACCTCCTGGTCCACACTAGACCAAGGACAGTGACCAAGCAGAAACAACGCACTCTGTCACAGGTCATTTCCCTTTTGTATCCTGTGGGTTCTGTTGCATTACCAGGGCTACTAAAAAGATACACCTGAAACATGAACAAGTTTGGGCACAACATATTCATACCAACTGTAACACTAAGAACTGTGTCTAGCAATTCCATGTGACCTTCAATATATAAGTCTAAAGGGAGTATGCAGTTCCTATCTGGAAGTGGGGGAAAGACAGGTCTTTCTTCATGATGCCCTCACACACCCCGAAAGGTGTCATGCTTCATCATTGGGCTGGTTGCCCCTCGTCAGGCCGGCGCTGCAATGCCTGACGGGCTCCCGAAATCGGGGCTCTTTGTCGGGGATCTTTAGAAGAAGCCGTTAGGTGCGTGCGGGTGTGGGGGCTGGGTAGTGCACGGGGAGTGAAATAAGTAAAAAAGGTCAAGAGCAGTCCTAGTAGAATCAAATTTTAATATATTAGGTAGCTCTAGCCTATTTAAAAACTGTGCGTGTGCCCATATGTGGGAATAATGTTCCTAAAGGGCTGTCAAATTAGTGAAGGGTCAACATGTTTCGTGCCTAATCTGCCCCTAAGGGGTCAATTGGCACTTCGTCAGGACCGAGAAAGCTGAGTATAAAAGTGCACTACCGTCTGGTATTAAGATTCTGTATCAAAGATTACCAGATGCGGTAGGAATTCCCTAGTAGACTTGTACTGGGGAGTACTGTAGACCCCTAGGTACAAAGTCTAAGGCTGACGGGGATGATCAGAGCACGTCGTTGCTCCGATAGAGGTGTAGGCAGTCAACTGACAATCGTCCTACCCTTGACTCCCCAGTACAAGTCTACTAGGGAATTCCTACCGCATCTGGTAATCTTTGATACAGAATCTTAATACCAGACGGTAGTGCACTTTTTATACTCAGCTTTCTCGGTCCTGACGAAGTGCCAATTGACCCCTTAGGGGCAGATTAGGCACGAAACATGTTGACCCTTCACTAATTTGACAGCCCTTTAGGAACATTATTCCCACATATGGGCACACGCACAGTTTTTAAATAGGCTAGAGCTACCTAATATATTAAAATTTGATTCTACTAGGACTGCTCTTGACCTTTTTACTTATTTCACTCCCCGTGCACTACCCAGCCCCCACACCCGCACGCACCTAACGGCTTCTTCTAAAGATCCCCGACAAAGAGCCCCGATCTCGGAGCCCGTCAGGCATTGCAGCGCCGGCCTGACGAGGGGCAACCAGCCCAATGATGAAGCATGACACCTTTCGGAGTGTGTGAGGGCATCATGAAGAAAGACCTGTCTTTCCCCACTTCCAGATAGGAACTGCATACTCCCTTTAGACTTGAGCTTTCTGTGGAGCCCGTGTGCAGGACCTCTTAACTCGGCTTCTTGTCCCCCCCTTTTATTGAAAATACCTTCAATATATAGGCATGACCATGAAGCCAGTCAAAACAAGAATTATAAAACATTGCAGTAACATACGTTGCAAATGTAGCACTACAGAAATGTCCAACCACTTTTGTAATCTTAACCACAGCCCTGATGACCTCCCATTGACTGTACTAGAGGCTAACAAAAAGTGGAACCGAATGTCCCCATTTAGAAAAGAACAATGGGTACTTTTCATCTTTCTACCCATACACAAGGACTGAATGACAACATCTCTTGTTGCGAAGTATTAAACACTATGCCAAGTTCTGCTGCATGGTATCCATGTTATTCTGCAGTCATTTCTGATTCACCTTAACCTGTGACTATCATGGTTCCTAATATGCGCCCCTATATGCTCTATAATGGGGTTCATCATGCTCCCTCGTCTCATTCACCTAGACTAGTAACTTCTATGGTTTCTTATATGGGCCCCTATTTAATCGGTTATGGGGTTCCTCCATCACACCCTTACAAAACATATGTTTGGGTACACATACACTTCATACTGGCCCCTGCTCCATAACACTGCAGTGCTTTAGTTTCATACAAATCCAGAAACTGTCATGCAGGGCCTCTTTATTTATTTATTTTTATTCAAGTGTCCACTAACCATTTTGCATGTTACACATATGAGTGTGCTATCCATTTTCTTTACTTCTCTTTTTGTGTCACCTACATTCAAGATGGTGCTACTCTTTATTCATTCTGGGCGAGACTGGTAGAGTTGCACCAGCGCCGTCCTTTGTCCTCCTTCAGTTTTTACCACAGCAGGAGCGCCGCTCTCTACGGGCCAAAACTCACATGACTAGCAAGTTTAGACCATCCATGCACTCATACCTTCAGCGGACACACCACCTTCACAATAGGCCTGACCCTCTAAAGCCCAGCCCTCTCTAAGGCAACATGGCCCGTCCCCCCCGGGGGATGAACTTCCTGCAACATGGAAGCTTGTGTGTGCCTTACATTTTGAGCACACCTGATCTTGGTAGAGTTCCATGTATATAATCCCTTGGCTCTATCCCTGGGTATTTCCAGGCAAAGAGAGTCGGGGTAGGTCACAGGCGCCCGTCGTGCTGGATCATGTGAGTACTATACTTTTTTCAGCATCACCAAGAATGCAGTTCGAGGCTGTGGGCCCCATTATTTTTTTTTTTTCAACTACTATTTTACAGTTTCTCTGCAGCAGTGCACATGACTTTGACTTTGACCTAAGCGGTCTAACAATTCAATCCTATAGGGTAAGATTACTAGCTTCGCCTATGGGATTTGAATTTCTTCTCACATATGTATGTTGTCATTCTGTGTGGTCACCTGCTTGGAGTGCTGTGCGCATGAACACTTACCACTAGCGAGCTTTGCGCACTTTTAGGATGTTGAAATATTCATGAATATTTTTACTACGCATCTATTGAGGAACAGCTAACTCTGACATTGCTCATTTGTTCCTTTTATTCCTTTAGGTTGGGAGATACTTCAGAGAGGTATTCATGTGTTAGTGAACTAGATTTACTATTTCACTTCCCATCCGGGTGTAGGGTAGGAATTATCCTGGCCCTGAAGAAATGCCACGGATGTCCGGAGTGACCTCTAGGCGTGAAACATGTTGACCCAGCATAACACAAGATACATGTAGGATATCCAGGCACCATAGGCCCTTGAGTCCTTGAGATAGCACTTCTATTTTCCTGTCTAGGGAACCATTTAATTAAAACTGATCCGGTATCCCTGAGATAGTTTTAATGTATTTTTTTCATTTCCACTTATCCCATCCTACACATTCCAACCCCTCACATACACACTCATCATTAGAGCTGATAACTGAACTGATCTCTGAGAAAGAGCCTTCTCGCAAGGGCCATCTGGCATTGCAGCGCCGGCCCGACGAAGAATGTGCCCTATCATGCAGAATGACACCCATTTGAGTATGTGAGGGCACCTTTATTTGATCCTAAAGTTTCCAGGCCATACTTTTCCTCCTGACATGCTACTTTTTCTCCTGTTCTATAAGAACAGTACCCTCTTTTGACTTATAGCAGATTTTGGTCTGAAGTGTTACCCACTGGACCATTGTGTTTGTTAACTGGAAATCATGCAAGCTCACAAAAGCTGGTACTCTGAATTCACAATCACAGCCCGACATGCACTTGTCAACCAAGGTCTTAATATTTCGGGTGCTCCACAGACAGCAGGGTCATGCTGAACCTCACTCTTCCTACACATTAGCTTCTTTCCTCTCTCAGCAGGCAGCCAGGTTTAGCAGGCTCCTTCCCTTTCTTGACAGGCAGGCAGGCTTCTCGGTACTTCAGGCTAGGTGAACATCTCTTCCTGCAATGGGTAGATTTAGATGACGTCCATTCATATCTTGCAAGTTAGCTGTCAGGCAGACACCATCTTTGATTGCACTGCATTTCTCTAAGAACTTTGTGGAGCACTCCCTTTCTTGGCCATAGAAAACTTAGAACTGGAGCAACAAGTGGAACAGTGATGTCTCACTTTTATAAAGCAAAAGCAGACACAAGATGTGTATCCAATCTCTGCATCTTCGAAACCGGTTTGGGTGGTTTTCCTTTCAATTGTCTTTTACATGGTGCTTTTCATCCACAGCCTTTGTGTAGAGTTATGGTTGTCACATCAGGGTAGTTTCCAGGATGGAACATCCATAATAGAGGCACAAAAAGTTGTAAGGTTTCTGCACCTGGCTGTTTTCAGCCAACTGAAAGTGTAATCAGGGAAAGACAAAAGGCTGGACCTCACCTAAAGGCTACCTTCACCTTACACAACAGAGTCTGCAGGCTCATCCCTCACCGTTACCAAATCACAGTGGTCAGGAAGACTAACAAGCAGCTCTTAGCCAATCACAAGGCTTAATCCAATTTGTAATTAAACCCTTTTTCCACTATCCTCACTTCAGTGTCACAGTCTCCTCCAGCTTCAGGAATGCCAGCAATACACATTCACTTTCGTAGAAAACAACCTCACCTCCATATTATGTATAGGCCTGGCCTGGAGTATCCAAAATAGAAGACATAGAATTCCATTTCTATGTATCACACATACAAACAAGTATAACAAACACTTAGGGGCATATTTATGAGCCCCTTGCGCCACAGGAACGTCACTTTTTGTAGCGGCGGAAACCTTGAAATCATACCTATGAGGCCACGCAAAGCCACTTTGCATGGCTTTGAATGACCTCATAGCTATGGGGTATGGCAAGGCAAGGCAGCACAAATCACTGCATTGCCTTACTCTGTGCTTAGAAAGTCTTCCACAGGCGTTGCAGTGGGTGTTCCCATGCAACACCCATGTTTTTTCACTGCTTTCCCAGATGAACAAGAGAATGTATAACTGGGGAAGCGCCAAAAAGTAATGCATCCTGAGGTGGGGCTCAACAAGGCGAAATAACTTTATTTCTCCTCATTTATTCTTCTTTCCATGTATGCTGCATTCTGCAGCACACATAGAAACTCTCAGAAATGTTTTCATGCAGGAAGGTGCCCCTTTCTGCACAAAAACAATCCTGCCAATAACACAGGCACCCTAGCAGTATGGTGCAAGGGTGCCTGCGCTTGTGCTAGGCTTCCGAAATGGAGCCAGCACTGGGGGAAAGGACAGGAATGCACCGTATTAGATAAATGCTGTGCATTACTGCCCTTTCGCTTTGATGTAGGGCAGCATAGCAAAGTTGAAACCTCATAAATGAGGCCCTTAGGATCATAGCACTAGGAATTGAGTAAGCGCACAGGAGAGAAAATCTACATGAATGGGTCAGTAGGCTTCCACTTCAGTGACACAAATAAAAATGGTTTGGTCATAACTGTTGATTCACAAAACATTGTATGGTGCCACCACAGGGACAGTTGTGAGATATTGGGCTGTTGGCTGAGGAGGGTATGAGGCCTTCTTAGGCAACAACGACATTCCCTGTCAGTGTGAGCCAGTAAAGTCACTGAATAAACCTGCATTTAACCCTCCGGTAGCTTGGCACAAAAGAAGTCAGGCTTGACTTATGGGCAATGTGTTAAGTACTTATGCAGCACCTAAATATTAATAAAGTGAAAACACAGCACAATAAAAATCTCACAACAATTAGGAAAATAGAGTACATTGTTATTAGTTATTTGACACCAAAATGATAACAATCCAGTTAGTAGAACCAGAGATAGCAATTTTAAGTGTTTAGGTAAAATAGTACTTAAAAGCACAAAGTGGCAACTGTGGTTATTTGCTCTTGCCAGACCAGGACAAAGTCACAACTTCAGGACAGCCACGATGGAGCGCGAGCCAGTAATAGGGACCAGGTTAGACCCACTGAGAATTGTACATTAAGGGCCCGATTCTGATGCAGTTTGGAAAGCTTCCTGTCCAAATGGGTTTGGGAATGGTTTCTGACCGAATCGGATCGGGAGAGTCGAACCGACCGAGTACGATACATCCGGATGCTTCCAGATACAATTTGGGTGGACTCCCATTGACATCAATGGGAGCCTTTGTTCCGACCGAATGCATAGGCTCCCATTGAAGAAAGGGGTGGCTGGGGAAAATCGGGCACCCTGCGGCGGGCACACTGTGCATGGCTGGTAAGGGGTGACCCATGTGTACCCCCACGGGCCCGATTGGGAAGGCTCTGGGTGCAGGGGGCCCACTACAGGCCCCCAAAGTCTGACTCCAACTGCTGATTCGAGTTGGACGGCACGATTCAGAAAGGCTGTCCAAATCCAACATTGTACTCAGTCGTTCGTAAACGCGGCCCGTAGAGACGTATGATTCTGCTCCGTACCGCTCGGTCATTCCAAATGCTGTCGGGTTTGGATTCGGATATTCCTAACGCCAAACTCGCATCATACTCAGTTAGTCGGAAACCTTTCCAAGTCGGTCGGAAAGACACGTTCCCGATCCGATTTGGATGTGGCAAATGCCGTTAGGAGGCCTTCCTAACCGCATCAGAATCAGGCCCTATGTTGTTAATGTGGGGCTTTGCGCCATATAGCGGTGGGTCTGAAGTGTGATTTGAGGTCCTGTGTTGTGTCAAGATGCGCTGTGCAATGTTGATTCAGATACGTGATATGGGGTCCTGCGACCAGTTGCATCATGCTGCATTGGTTCTAAGAGGAGCTGCGAGGTGAGGTCTATATCTAGTTGCGGCACGCTTCACTGGTAGTTTTCAAGAGCTGTGAGGGCTATGAAGCAAGGTCCTGCGTCAGGTTTTATCATGCAGCATCAATTCTGATGGAAACCAAGGCTGGGCTGGAACAGCACCTTCAATCCCACCTCCAATGGTCAAGGTCTGGGGAGGTACCAGTTGGGTTGTCAGGACTCACAGCAGGTAGAGTCCAGGTACAGGGTTCATTATGGTTGTAGCCTGAGGCTTTTATCAGGAGGCTAGCCAACTAGCCCTTGGAGTCACAATGGTGGTACTAGGTTCAAGGTGCAGGTCCAGTCCTTCCTATTCAGGCAGTGGACAGCAGAACAGCAGGGCAGTAGAGCAGCTGAACACACCTTCTTCTCAGTCTTCCACAGGTCCAGAAGTGATCTTAAGAGTGAGTCTGAGAATCCAATATTCATACCTGGTGCCCAATTTGATGTGGGAGAAGCTTTTGGAGTTTCCCCTTACAGAGGTGTCTAAAATTTCCTGCCTCCCTGCCCTGGTCCCAGTCTGTCTAGGGCACGATAGGATAGTGGGAAGTCCTTTGTGTGTAAGCTCAGCCAGTTCCTTCGAAGTGCAAGTGTAGGAGGTAACAGCTCCACCCCTTGTCAAGTCAGACCCATCTTGCCATCTACTAGACCCTCTATTGCTAGGTTGTCTAGGAGGAAAACACAAAAGATAACTAACTACTACACCTAGACATGTGACCCAGGAACAGGCTGCAGGCATCAAATGGTTAGGACAAGAAAATGCCATCATTCTGAAAAGTGGCATTTTCATGTAACTTCCAACTTTACCATTAAAGAGGATTTTAAATTACAAATCCTCAGACACCAAAATTGACTTTTCTACCTACTCCCAATCAAACATTAGCACTTATTAAATGTAATAAGCTATTCCAGTGTTATTCACAGTAGTGAAAAGCAAATTTGTGAGTTTTTCCCCACCAAGACATTTAAAGTTTAAAAGTAGATGTCCCATAAAAGAGCACAAAAAAACAATCATAAAGCATTGAGAGCCTAGAGTTTGATCCACTGGTGATACCCTCACATGTGTGACCACCTTTACTCCCGGCTAAAACTGGATTCAACGAATCATCATGAAACATTGGACTATCCTACACAAGGGTTCCCTGGATATTCCCTATCTCCGTTTTGCATTCAAATGTACTAAAAACATGAAGGACCTCCTGGTCCACACAAGACCAAGGACAGTGATCAAGCAGAGACAAAAAACTCTTTGAAATATTTCCCCTGTCACCAGTCATTTCCCTTGTGCATCCTGTGGGGTCTGTCACCTTAAGGAGGAATTATGAGAGGGACCACCAGACCAAAGGGACAGGGCTCCGTACATGACTAAAATGTTTGAAAAATTCCCTTTGGGAGCTAAAATAGTCACAACAAAATCTCATGAACCATTCACTCTGACATGCATTCCCATAATCTCATACGTGCTTCAATGTTGACCCCAAAATGGAACAAATCAAATATTGCAAATTAGCTAAATAATTAATCTTTAATGCTGTATCATAATATATATTGCAAGCAGCATATAGAATATATACACATTAAGTTAAAAATGTCATTATTAAAAGCACATATGTGCAAAATATACCATATTTCATAAACTATTAAGGAAAAAGTTACTAAAATTGTAGGAACACACCAGACTATAACATTTGTCTTTTTGATTTGCTAATCTGTATACATCAACCAAAAAGGTACATAAGATAAGAATCTATTGTATCTTTGTGTTCCTCAGATTTAGCCCAACTAAAGCATTGACTCGTTTTGGTGGTTAACTCGGATTTTTGACCACCTTCTTCAGGACTATAAGATAGCTCCCATATAAAATGCCTATTGTTTCAAAATACCAAACAAAACAAAATCTGTGACATTTCATATTTAAAATTTCAGTAATTTTCAAGAGTCTGATAGGTATGGTTGGGCCCAACGTATGGCGAAAGTGGTCCTTAAAGTCCACTGTTGTGCCCACTTACTCAAGAAATCGTGTAATTGTCCGCTATTTCAAGTTGAGTGACTATGAAAGGTGATTCATCCACCGCACTGTATTGGCCGTTTATGGTACCACTGAGACCTGTTTATACAATTAATGAGCCGCTGTGTTCCCAATTCTCAAATCTTCTTGAACTGGTTATATACGTCAACACATAAACAGGATAGTTTAGGGTCTGTCACCTTACCAGGGCCACTAAAAAGATGCATCTCAATCATGAACAAGTTTGGACACAACATAGTCATGCCAACTGCAACACAAAGAACTATGTCTACCTTATCACATGCCCATGTGACCTTCGATATATGAGCATGACCATGATGCCAGTCAAAACAAGAATTATGGAACATTGCAGTAACATACGTTACAAGTGTAGCAGTACAGAAATGTCCACCCACTTTTGTAATCTTAACCACAGCCCGAAAACCTCCATTGGACTGGGCTAGAGGGTAACGAAAGGTGGAACAGTATGTCCCACTTAAGAAAAGAATGACAATGGGTATTTCGTCTTTCTGCCCATACACAAGGACTGAATAAGGACATCCCTTGGTGAAAAGTATTTTACTGTATGCCACGTTTTGCTGCATGGTTTCCCTGTTATTCTGCTGCCACTTCTGATTTACCTTAGCCTGTGACTATCCTGGTTCCTAATATGGGCCTGTTAGAACTGGCTTTTTCAGTGGGTTTATCCCCAGACTTTTTGCTTCTTGGCCTCTTATTTTTTACCCTGTTTTTGTTGGTTTTAGGACTCTGGGCACTTTACCACTGCTATTCAGTGCTAAAGTGCATATGGTCTCTGTGTAAATTATGTTTATGGATTGGTGTTCCCATGTTTGGCTTATTTGATTTACTATTAAGTCCCTAGTATAGTGCACTTTGTGTGCCCAGGGCATATAAATCAGATGCTGCTAGTGGGCCTGCTGCACTGATTGTGCCACCCACGCAGGCAGCCTTTCCAAGGTGTTTCAGACCTGCCACTGCAGTGTCTGCGTGCAGTTTTACACTGCCTTGTCGACCTGGCAATTGCACCCACTTAGTCAACAACAAAGGGGGGGCACTGTTCCACAGTGAGTGGTGCAAAGAACGCACACACTCCTGAGAGATTAGAGAAAGGAAAGTACTAGGTCAAGGACTCAGTGGAAAAGGGGGTAGGAGAGACACAAATTGTCTCTTGTAGCCCTCACACATCCCTGGGGATGTCATGCTTCATCATTGGGCAGTTGCTCCTCGTCGGGCCGGCGGTGCAATGCCCTACGGGTCCCCCGAAGGGTCACTTTGGCGGAGATCTTTTGAGAACTGCCGTATGGTGCATGTGGGTGTGTGACCAGAGTCCTAAGTGAAGGGTGATAATGTGCGTGCAGTGTGATTAAAACTGTCTAAGGGTTACCAACCAGCAAAAAAATTTAATAGAAAGGGTACCCTTGGCAGACTAAAAAAACCCGTAGGTTTAGGAGTTACCCAAAGAGGCGTAATGTGCCCAGGTAACTACCAGGTCGACATGTTTCACGCCCTAGTGGTCATAACGATCCCTGGCGTTTCATCAGGACCGGAAAAACTGTGGAGGTGATATAGTGCACGAAACAAATATATATAAATATATATATAATAATTAGAAGAGGGGTAACATTAGCCCTCTAAACGGTCAGTAGGGGCAATAGCATAAGAAATTATGGGCTAAAGTATGAGTACAATAGTCGAATATGCCCTCTTGACCGTGACCTAGAATAACAAGAAAGAAAGAGAAAAGAAAAGAAGAAAAACAAAACAAAAAGATATGACTACGAGGCAAGTACAAATGTTAAACTTGCAGATATGCCCCCAGAGGTAGGTATCCTAGAGGCACATCACGCGTCACTCATGTAAAGTGCATCATAACTGGTCAGATGACACCAACCTCCATATCATACACCCAGCGTTATGGCATCCAACAGTGGAGATGGGGGAGAGCCGTTGGCACGCCGCATAGGAGAAAAACGGCCATCCATAGGGCTCCCCGCCCACCCCCCGGAAAAATGTCAGTAATAGCATGGGGGCATGTAGAAGATAGGAGATCCTTTTAATGAACACATAAGGAGGCAAAGATGACCAGCTGAGAATTAAGCTAACACCAAACGCCGTATGTTCACGGAACACGTGGAGGTAGCAAACACTAGCCCGTCATATGCGTACCGACGCATCTCAACTGTCAGGTGTATGAGATTACTGTATCTCTTACCTAAGAATTAGGAGAGCAGTGCTCCATAGGCTAAAGGCGTAGGGTGCCCGCACCTTACTTAGCTGTTAAGAGAAACAATGAGACAGTGCAATAGAGAAAAATCAGTGAGTAGGCACGTATAACACTAATAGTTTGTCACATGAACTTACTTCAACAGGCGATCACCATCAACAGCGCTGCAGTATTGGTACTCACATATTTACTCGGGTGTCAGCTCCATTAGACCTGCCCCGTCCTGACGCCTGCCTGAAGGTCAGGAACTGCGGTCTAGACCCGCGTATAAGTACTGACAACAAATGGCATGAGGGAGGTACCTGTTTCCGGTATTCCCCATCATTGGCCCCTTCAGCGCGCATGCGTGTGTAAGGTGGAGCTGTCTCAGTATGGCGCATGCGTGCCGACCAGAGTTCTACGACGGCTGCGCATGTGTGTAGTTAGGTGTGGAGTGCGTCTCAGGAAGCTGGCAGTGTAATCTATGCCAGGGCGGTGCAATCTAGATAATACTAGCCAAGTCCCAGACCAAAATACAGTCTGGAAACGTGCCACTATACTTCAAATGAGATACAGAAAGTAAAAAACAAAAAGATTATGTTCAAAAACAATTATGTTCAAAAAACAAACGAGGAGTTTGTACACCACACCCCAGGGGGAGCGAGAGACAGGGCGCCAAGTGTAATGCCCCGTAAATGTTAAATGGGGTACAAGGTGTGCTATACTCGAAAAAGTAAAGATGACACAACAACCGCAAGGGTCAGTGACAGCAGGTGGCAAGAACAATCAGACCTAAAAGGGTGTTAAGTATGGGTCGTAGTTATAATGGTAATTACAGCACATGGCAGGGACATCATGTAGCACTAAGGCCAGTGTGTTTCCTATGATCGATTAGTGATAGCAGGAATTACAGTTCAGACCACGGAATTTCCTCATTGAGGCCTAGTCTATGGGTGCGAAGACGATGGACCCACCGTTGCTCTCGTCGCAGTAGTGAGGAGCTGTTCCATCCTGGGTTAGCCTCTAGGATGGTCCAGTGTATGGATTCACATGGATGTCCTTTTTCAATGAAATGGTTCATCAGCTTGGTAGCAGTACGTCCCCGTCTCACGGTACTCTTGTGCTCACTAATCCTAACTTTCACTGCCCGGGTTGTCATCCCTACATATCGAAGCAGGCAGGGGCAGGTAATGAGATATACACAGTTGGTGGTGTTACAATTAGTATGTCTCCGCTGTTCCCACACAAAATCGCCCAGTTGTAGTGATTTAGTGTGTTTTGTGGCAGAGCAGGCCCCACACGTCCCGCAGGGATAGTGTCCTGTAACTGCCGGAAGGTTCCAGAGTGTGGTTTCCTTAGGTGTCTTGTGTATTCGTGGGCGTGTATTGACCAACTGGTCTCTGAGATTCGCCGTTCTTTTGAATGCGAAACAGGGGGGTTTTAAATCCAATGAGTCAATATTAAGGATCCTCCAATTACGATTGATAATTTTCTTGACTTGATTGGATAGAGGAGTGAAGGTAGTGACACAAGTGATTAATTCATTTTTTCTTGGTTCCCTCGTTTCCAAATTGTAGTTTCTGGGCATCTTTGGCTTCATGCGGGTTTTTGATGAATGTGCACACAAGTGCATGATGAGGGGGAGGTAGGGGGTTCAGTATTGGGATTGGTATGATTAATTTATTCACAGTTTCTTACGGGTGGGCTTGTGAGATGTATGGGTTTGAGGGCAATCTTGTGTGTTATTATGTCAGGTATTAGGTTAGGTCAATTGTGAACAGCCAGCTCAGTTGTTTTTTGATTTATTGCAGTGACCCCTGACGAAGAGTCGTATTAGACTCGAAATGCATTGGGCAAGATGTGATGAGCCTACTCTGTTGCACGTTCCATTTTTTGGATATACTTGTTGCTGTGAAAAGCCTGGATGGGCACGCAGTATTCATTTGAAGATTTGAAAATTAAATTTAAAAGGTGGCATGACGCTGTCTCTGCAGTGATTTATTAAGCTCGGACGCGAGTTGCAAAGAAGACTTGGATTATAATGGGTTTCTAATGATATAAATGGTTTAAACAGGAAAATATGGATTACTGATGGGAAATTGATCCCTACAACGCAGTGCGACAGATGGGGCGCGAGACGAGTGCCCTAAGTTATACTTACAGTATGAGCTGTGGACTGGGACGGACCACAGTATCTGATCGCACGCATTTCAGGACAATATGAGTTTGATTAATGAATCAACATAAGGGAAGGTGTGCATCCTCCACCTATATATACTGCTTTTAGAAAGTGGGCATTTTCTTGCTTAGTCATCCTATGTGCCTCTGCTGGGTTGTCTATTGACTGTCTAGTTTTGGAGTGACAGGGGCTGGGGATGTGCATTCACTGCAGACAGCCACTGGGAGGGTTGAGGTGTGTCCTACCTTCCCTGGATGACTCAGAGCAGAGTTGAATAGACCTGGGCTGCATTTAGAGTAGTGGGAGGAGATTTCCTTGCACCTCAATGGGCCCTGTCTCCTGTGTACAATGCTTTCTCTACCTCCTGCCAGGAAACTGGACCAGAGAGGACAGAACTGGTTCGGACTGAACTGAGAGACTCTCTGCCACAAGAGAACAAAGGAAAATGTGATATAAATATTTGGGCCCAGACCGCAGAACTTTAGATTACTTCTGGACTCAAGAGGAACCTCTGCTAAGGAGAAAAGCTGGGAAAGCTGAAGGAGAAGTAGTGTGCCGTGTGGGGTTGGCCTGCAGTGGCTATTTCTGCCAAGGACAGGACAAAGACTGAACTGTGCTTTGTATCCTGCTTGAAGAAGATCTCCAAGGGCTTGGTGTAGCGCTTGCCTCCTGTTCTGAAGTCTCAGGGACACAAAGACTTCATTCCCTCTCTCCTCCTGCACCTGGAACTGCTGTTTCAGCTGCCACAGAGGAAAATAGCAACACCAATGCTGGCGAGCGATGCCACGACCTACAACGAAGCCGTGGGGACCGCTCATGAAGTGCATGACACACTTCCCCGACTTGCACCGACGCTTGCCAACGCCATACCATACCAACTCTGATGCCGTCACTGAGGCTGCTGCCTGCATGGGAGCTGAGGGCACCACTTGTGATGCTCACGACGCACCGCTCCGACTCGCACTGCAGCCCTGACCTCACCGACACCGATACCTCATCATCACAGAGCCAATACCTGATGTGGGTGACCTCCTGAATCCATTGATCTCTCATCGTCGTAAGGAACTGACGCCTCAAAGCCAACACAACATCACCTCCCCTGCAACAGTGAGTATCCAACGTCTCACCTCCCCTGTGCTCAAAAGGAACCAATGCCACCTGATGCCAACGAAGCATCAACTCCCCGACGGCATGCACCATCTTTGTTTTCATCATTTGTCAATGTACTGCTCTTTGGGGTCCATGGGTCTCTGGGCTTGACGCCACGCACCTCGCGGGCAGCACCGTACTTTGGGATTTTTATCTGTCATGACTTCGTAATAGCCCCAGGTCGAGCTATTTGTTGCTGCAAGCTTTATTTTTATAAATAACCTAGTTTTGGTGATATCTTGATATATGTAGGGTGGATTTTTGTCGTTTTGGTTTTGTTGTGTTTAGTTAAAGATTTCCTATTTTTCTAAACTGGTGTGGTGTCCATTTGTACTGTTTTTACTTTGTTATTATATGTGTGCACAAATGCTTTGCACACTGCCTCTGAGATAAGCCTGTCTGTTCCTGCCAAGCTACCAAGGGGGTGAGCAGAGGTTGGCTAAGGGCGTAACTCCCTTACCATGACTAGAAGCAAGGTTCCTTATTTGGACACAGTTGCAAACCACTGCCAACTAGAGACCCCCATTTCTAACAGGGCCCCTATATGCTTTGCTACTGGATTCATCCTGCTCCCTCATCTCATTCACCTAGACTTGTGGCTACAATGGTTTTTTCTATGGGGCCCTATTTGCTCGATTATTGGGTTCCTCCATCACACCCTTACAAGACCTATGTTTGGGTACCCATACACTTTATACTGGCCCTTACTCCATAACACTGTAGTACTATCTTTTGGATGAATTTTATCGAACTATTGTATGACTTACTTGTTTCATACAAATCTAAAAACTGCAATCCACTGCCTCTTTATTTATTCATTTTTATTCCAGTGTAGATTAACCATTTTACATGTTACACATTTGAGTGTGCTTCCCCGTTTCTTTATTTCTCTATTTGTGTCATCTATATCAAAGATGGCGCAACTCTATTCATTCTGGACAAGACCGGTAGAGTTGCACTAGCACTTCCCTTTATCCTTCTTCAGTTCCTACTATGACAGGAGCGCTGCTCTCTACAGGCCAACACTTGCATGACTAGCAAGTTTAGACCGCCCATGCGCTCATACCCATCAGCAGTACACTGCCTTCACAATAGGCTGGATCCTCCAGTATCAAGCCCTCTCCCAGGCAACATGGCCCGCACCCCGTGGGATGCACTTCCTGCAACATGGCTACTTGTGCCTGCCTTACGTTTTTAGCACACCTGATCTTGGTAGAGTACCATGTATATAATCCCTTGGCTCCGGCCCCGGGTATTTCCAGGCAGAGAGTGCTGAGGTAGGCCAGGGGCGCTCATCATGCTGGACCATGTGAGTACTATCCTTTATGCAGCATCACCAAGAATGCAGTGCCTGGCTCCTGGAAACCAAATAACAATTTTCTATCACCCTAATTCAACTTTAATGCTACAGCTTCTCTGCAGCAATGCACATGACTTTGGCTTTGACCTAAGGGGCCTAACAAATCAATCCTTTAGGGTAAGATTACTACCCTCACCTATCGGAATTGAATTTCTTCTCATATGTGTGTATTGTCTTCTGTGTTTTTAGATTCTACATGTGTGGTCACTTGCCTGTAGGGCTGTGTGCACAAACACTCACCACTGGTGACCTTTGAGTACTTATAGCATGTTGCACTAATCATGAGTGTTTGTCCTGTGCATCTATTTAGGAGATGCAAACTCTGACATTGTTCATTTGTGCCATGTATCCCTGTAGGTTGGGGGATACTTCAGAGAGTTATTTTGTTTGTTAGGGAACTAGCTTTACTATTTCACTTCCCCTCCATGTGTAGGGTAGGGATTATCTTATTCCTGAACAATGTTACAGATCTGGATGACCTCTAGGCGTGAAACATGTGGACCCTACATAACAAAAGATACACATAGGCTGTCTAGGCTCCTTGAGGCCTTGAGATAGCACTTTTATTGTCTTTTAATCCTGTCTAGGGAACCATTGAATTAAAAATTGATCCGGTATCCCTGAGATAGTTCTAATTTACTTTTTTCAATTCCACTTATCCCACAATATACATTATACCCCTCTCACACACATTCATCATTAGAGCTGATAACTGAACAGATCTCCCAGAAAGACCCCTCTCGCAGGACATATCGGGCATTGCAGCGCCGGCCCGACGAGAAGCTTGCCTTGTGATGAAGCATAACACCCATTTTGGTGTGTGAGGGTGATCCTAAGGGTTCCCGGCCATACTTTTACTCCCAACATGCACCTTTTTCTCCTGTTCTACAGGAACAGCACCCTCTTTTGACTTTTGGTAGATTTTGTTCTGAAGCCTTACCCACTGGACCATCGTGTTTGTTTACTGCACATGATGTAGACACACAAAAGCTGTTTCTCTTGACTCACAATCACAGACTCGACCAGGACTTGTCAACCAAAGTCTTAATATTCTGGGTGTTCCACAGACACCAGGGATGCACTGAACGTCACTCTTCCTACACACCTACTTCTTCCCTCTCTCAGCAGGCAGCCAGGTTTAGCAGGGTCCTTCCCTTTCTCTAGAGGCAACCAGGCTTCTCAGTGCTTTAGGCTAGGTGAACATCTCTTCCTGCAATGGCTAGCTTTAGGTGACATCCGTTCATCTCTGGCAAGATAGCTCTCATGCAGACACCAGCTTTGGCTAAACTGCATTTCTCTAAGAACTCTGTGGAGCACTCTCTTCATTGTGCTTAGAGAACTTGGAACTGGAGCAACAAATGGAGAAGTGATGTCTCACTTTTATAAAGCAAAATCAGAAACAAGATGTGTATTAATTCTCTGCATCTTCGGAACAGGTTTGGGGTGGTTTTCTTTTCAAGTGTCTTCTACATGGTGCTTTTCATTTCATATACAACCTTTGTGTAGAATTATGGATGTCACAGCAAAGTAGTCTCCAGTATGGAAAATCCACAATAGAGGTACAAAAAGTTGTAAGGTTTCTGCACCTTGCTGTTATAAGCCAACTGAAAGTGTAATGAGGGAAAGACAAAAGGCTTGGCCTCACCTAAAGGTTACCCTCACCTTTCACTACAGAGTCTGCAGGCTAACCCTTCACCACTACCATCTGCCAAATGACAGTGCTCAGGAAGACTAATCAGCAGCTCTTTGCCATTCACAAGGCTTTATCCAATTTTCAATTAAACCCTTTTACCACTATGCTCACTTCAGTGTCAAGGTCTCCTCCAGCTTCAGGAATGTCAGCAATAAACCTTTACTTTCTGGGAAAACAACATCACCTCCATATTATGTAATGGTCTGGGCTGCAGTATCCAAGATGGAAGCCATAGACCTCCATTTCTATGGTTCTAGTCACACATACAAACAAGTACAAGCAATACATAGGAGCATATTTATGAGCCTTTTCCGTCGCTGGAGCATCACTTTTTGTGACACTTCAGCAAGGCAAACCTTGAAATCATATCTATGAGGCCATGCAAAGCCACTTTACTGGGATTTGAATGGCCTCATGTATATGGAGTATGGCAAGGCAGGGCAAATCGCTGAGTTGCGTTACTCCTCGCTTGGGAGGCATTCCACGAGCATTGCAGTGGGTGTTCCCATGCAACACCCATTTTTTTTTACGCTTCCCCAGATGTACAAGAGAATGTATACCTGGGGAACCGCCAAAACGTAACGTATCCTGAGGTGAGGAAATAACTTTATTTCTCCTTGTTTATTCCTCTTTCCATGTGTGCTGGATTCTGTAGTACACACAGATAGAGGAGAATGCCTCTCGGGACTGTTTTTGTGAAGGAAGGTGCTCCTTCCTAAACTCCTAAACAAAAACAATCCTGCTGACTACACTGGCATGTACCATGGTGTAAGGGTACCTGATTTGGTGCTAGGTTGCCAAAATGGCACCAGCGCTGGGGTAAAGGACAGGAATGCACCGTATTAGATAAATATTGTGCATTCCTGCCCTTTCATTTTGACGTAGGGCAGCGCACCAAGGTCAAAACCCCATAAATGAGACTCTCAGGATCATAGCGCTAGGAATTGAGTATGTGAACAAGAGAGAAAATTTACATGATTGGGTTTGTAGGCCTCCACTTCAGTGGCACAAATAAAAATGGTTTTGTCGTAGCTATTGATTCACAAAACACTGTATTCTGCCACCACATGGATAGTAGTTGTGAGAAATTGGGTTGTTGGCTGAGGAGGGTAGGAGCCATTTTCAGGCAACAACTACATTCCCCATCAGTGTGAGCCACTAATTTTATTTATTTATTTATTTGAAAAGTTTTATAAAGCGCGAACAGGACCCAACCGGGTATCAGAGCGCTGTACAAAGAGGAAAGCTGATGTATACGCACAGAGACAATATAAATACACTTACAAAAAAGGAAATATGAGGCCAAGCATTGTCATCATAGACTGACTTCAAAGACAAACGAAGTAAGTTTAAACCCCCAGTAGAAATGATTGTCAAGCATAAATTTCAAACATAAAGTGAAAGTAAATTGTTAAGCATACAATAACACACCCAAGGACACCCCATAAGGCAACATGAGAGGAATCTGAGGCATAAAGTACATGAGGACGCTAGGGGAAGAGTAGGTAGAAAATGAACAAACAGTAAACAGCCCACCCAGATGAGGCCGAACAGTTTCATCATCGCCTTACTATAAAGACAGATGAGATACGTTTTAAACCCCAAGTGAGAATGATTGTCAAGCACGAGTTACAAACATAAAGTGAAAGTACATTGTCAAGCATAAATTTCAACACAACAAAGTAAAAATGCTTGTCAAGAATGCAGGTAATTGACTAGCAAATGACATGGAGGCTATTGTTGATGCAGTTCTTCCAATAGTAGCCATTTGACCTGTTTTTTGAATGAGGCAGTCGAAGGATTGGCTCTGATCTCTGTTGGAAGGGCATTCCAAATTCTTGGAGCCAGTCCTGAGAAGGTACGATTGTAAGTTCTTTTTCTATTGAATTTCGGTGGTTTCAGTAGAAGGGTATTGGAGCTTCTTAGGTTTCTTCTGGATCCGGAGAGCTCAAGTTTTTTTGCCAGGTAAACGGGGCTATTGAAGTGTATAGCTTTATATGTCAGGCAGGCTATTTTGAAGCGGATCCTAGCTTCAATGGGGAGCCAGTTAAGCTGGATTAGGTCAGGTGTGATATGATCATGCTTTCTTGAACCTGTGATTAGTCTGGCAGAGGCGTTCAGAGTAGCTCTTAGCGGTGCTAACCTAGATTTAGGAAGACCAGCTAGGGTCACCAAGCCATATTCAACTCGTGATATAACTAAGGATTGGACTGCTGATTGCATGTCTTCTGGAGGTAGGAACGGTTTGATTTTCCTAAGAGTGTTGAGCTGATGGTTGGCACTCTTAATGGTTGCACTGATGTGACCTTGCATGTTTAGAAATGTGTCTAGGGTGACCCCTAAAGAGCAGGCGGAGTCCACCAAATGCGGGGTGCAGTTGAGTGCTGAGATGTTTTTGATCCAGTTTTGCGTGGGGGCCTCGTGGTTGCGTGGGGAAATCAGGAGAAATTCAGTTTTGAGAGAGTTAAGTAATAGGTGGTTATGAGTTAGCCATTGTTGAGTTTTTTGAAGCGCTACGTTAAGAGTTTTAATGTCATCTGGAGAGGAGATCTTCAAATACAGTTGAGTGTCATCCGCGTACATGTGGTACTGAATGTTTGAGTCATTTAGAATGGCAGTTAGAGGTTCCATGCATAGGTTGAAGAGCGTGGGCGAAAGTGCAGAACCTTGAGGCACCCCAACAGAGACTGAAGTGCTGGCCGCCAAAGATTGGTTGACTTTGATTCTTTGTGTTCGATTATGCAGGAAAGAGGAGAACAAATTTAGGACAGGGCCCGATAGCCCCATCCTGTATTGAAGAAGGTTAATCAGGTTATCATGTTTGATAGTGTCAAAAGCAGAGAACAAGTCCAGAAGGATTAGAAGACAAGGTGTATCTTGGTCCAGAGCTCTCAATGCGTCATCAACAATGTGAGTTATCGCTGTTTCTGTGCTATGACCTGATCTAAAGCCTGATTGATGTTGGTCTAGGAGCTGAAACTTCTCAATGTGGCCGCAAAGCTGTGTGTGAACACATTTCTCGAGCAATTTCGCTAGGGACATGATGTTGGTGATCGGTCGGAAGTTACTGGGATCTGTAAGGTCTGCATTGGGCTTCTTGGGGATGGGTGTGACTTGCCCCATTTTAAGGCAGTAGGGAATCCTCCCTTGTAAGAGAGATTGTTGGATGATCCTGGACCAGAGAGGCAGAACTGCCAAGTTGAGGTCTTTGAGCAGCTTGGCGGGGAGTGGGTCCTTGAAATGGTTGGAAGGTTTCAGAGAAGCCAGGGAAAGTGATAGCTCCTCCAAGTCTGGAGGTCGGAAGGTATTCCAGCAGGCATTGTTTTTGGGTGTGTACAGGCATTGATTTTGGGAGTGTACTGCCGTGTAACCAGGCAAACCCTCGGAACTCATAGACAACAAATTCTCAGCGGCCCGTTGCAGTTCCCGCTCAATACTTCTAGATTTTTCAACGAAGTGCTCTGAGAAGTCCTCCTCACTGGGTCCAGCGATTTTGATTGCTGGAATAGGATTAGCCTGTTGTTTGATGATATCAAACAGTTTCCTGGGACGGTTTTTAGCGCTGTCAAGCTGATCTCTGAAATGATCTGATTTAGAGATGCGAATGAGTTTGTTGTAAGAGCTTCTCATCTTTCTTAACTGTTCAAGGATAGAAGTGGAGGGGTCATTTCTCCAACGTCTCTCAGAGAGTCTCAGCTTGCGACGTTCGTCATTAAGGGTATCATTGAACCAAGGTTTGGATTGTTTGCAGGGAATCCTTTTAAGTAGCTTCGGGGCTGCAGAGTCGAGAATATTAGACATAGTGTTGAAGTAATGATCCGTCAACTCTTCCAAATTATTCATGGTAGTTGGAGGTTCAAGTAGATTCTTGCTTAAGATGGAAAGGTTAGAGATGTTGATATCTCTCAGGTTACGAGACAATTGCTTGTTTTTGAGTGGTTGCCCTTGTCTAAGCAATACCTTTTCCTGAATGCGAAAGGAGATTTGGAGATGATCCGACCAATCACATGGTACTATGTCGTCTAGCTGAATAATGTGCTCTCTAGCTATGATGAGGTCAAGGGTAGCGCCCATGCAGTGGGTAGGTCCATTGCAGACCTGTATATAGTTGAGGTCTGAGAGCAAAGACTTAAGAGAACAGACTACTGGATCATTAGAGTCATTCCAGTGAAGGTTGAAGTCACCGAGGAAGATGTGATTAGTATGGAAGGCTGAGCTGGCAGAGATGGATTCCATTAATTGTTCTACGAAGAGTAAGTTGTTGTCCCCAGGAGGATGGTAGATCGAGTGAAGCACACAGACAGTCTTGCCCTTGTTCAAAATTTCAGCGACAAGTAGCTCACAGGAGGACATCGAGTCCTTATGAGTCTGCTTCAAAACGAGGTTGGACCGATGGATGCAGGCAATCCCCCCCCCCAGCTTTAATAGCTCTATCACATCTGACAATGTCATAGCCCGGAGGAATTAAAATGTCAAATATTGGGGAGGAAGAGTCATTGAGCCATGTTTCCGTAAGAATCAGGAGGTCTAATTCTTGTGATAAGATGAGTTCGGAGATATCTGCTGCGTGCTTCACTGCTGATCTGCAGTTGAGAAGCATCAATTTGATATGGGAATCTGTAGTTGCTTCCACTAGGTGCGAAGTGACTACCTGAAGTAAGTTATCCTTATTCAAGGATCTCAAGTTAACACTTGGTTCTCTATCAGGATCAGAGGAGATAGTGGGTATGGAGCTAGGCGAGATTGCGTAGTCCTCATAAGATAGTGAGAGTGCAAGCGTGTCAACCTCAGACCACTGCGTCTGTAAACTACAGGGTCTGGAGTGGAGGTAGGGAGGAGGGGGAGCAGGCCCTTGAGGGTAGTTCGGGCAGGTAACAGAGGATCTTTCCATTCTATCATTTAAATTAGTTGCAGGGTGAGAGGGCAGATCCGATCCCGCGGGCGGATAAGGTGTGAGGAACTTTTCATTCTTTATTGAGCATTGTAGGAGGATCTGGAGGTTGTCATTTACAGAAAGGAGGTCCCGCTTCAGTTCGGCCAATTGTTCCTCAATCCGCCAAAGACTGACACCATCAGGTGACCGTCCAGTATAAGGTGCAGGGAGATGCCCCTTCTCCATACAGCTCTTACAGGGGGAGATGGACCCCTGCTTAAGCTCAGTTGTGGGCTCCAAAGGAGTAGTGTGAATGGTAAGGATGGCGTCAGGGATCATAAGCGGCGGTTGAGGGGTACACCCTTGAGTAAGTCCAAGGGGCGGTCCACAGGTAGTATCCTGAGCCCTGGGTGGGGAGCAAGAGGAAGCAGTAGGTTTAGCGGAGTTCAGAGGAGAGGGTGGCCCAAAGGTAGCGTCCTGAGCAATGGGAAGAGAGTTAGAGGACGAAAGCAAAGGAAAGGGAGTCCCTAATGTAGCATTAGGATTAGGAGTAGGGATAGATTGGACGTGAGGTGAGGGGTCGTTGTTGCTTCTAGTCAAGAGGTTAGGTCGCGGTGTAGTGGGTTTTGGGACCAAGGGAGGTGAGTGTACTATGTTTGGGGGGAAGTCCGTGTCCAGGGGATTGGCAGTAGGATTGGAAGTGGGGGTGGTTTGAGCCTGAGGTGGGGGGACAGGGGGGGTTGAGTGTGCGGCGGTTTGATGGGGGTCAGTGTCCAATGGATCATTGATGCCGTTGGCTGTAGAGAGGGTGTGGTAAGGAGGGGTAAGTGACACGGGATCAGCCTTGTGGAGATTCCTGGTTGTGAGTTTGCTGGACCTGGTGGTATCGGTTGCCGTCATTGTAGTGGGTGTTTGCCGGCGGAGTGTGATGATAGGGGTAGTGAGATTATAGTTGGTGATGGTGGATGTCCATGAGTTGACTAATGTCACTGAATTACCCTGTGTTTAACCCTCAGGTAGCTTGGCAAAAAAGCAGTGAGGCTTAACTTAGAGGAAATGTGTTAAGTACTTATGCAGCACCCAAACAGTAATAAAGTGAAAAATGCACAAGAAAAATCCCACCTCAATGAGACAAATAGAGTAAATTTTAATAAATTATTTGACACCAAAACGATAAAAATCCAGTTAGTAGAACCAGAGATATGCAATTTTAAGTGTTTAGGTAAAATTGTACTTAAAAGCACAAAGTGCCAACTGTGGGTATTTGTTTGAGCCAGACCAGGACAAAGTAAAAAGTTCAGGACAATCACGATGGAGCACAAGCCAGATACTGGAACCTGGTTAGGCCCCCTGAGAATTGTACAATATGTCGTCGATGTGGGGCTTTCCGCCGGCCCAACTCACTGCTATGTTCCTCTCCCTGGGGAACCCCTTTAACTCCTCCATAATGTATTCAAACATATCATGTATGTTAAAGGCAGATTCCATTTTGGCAAGGCCCTAAAACCACAAGAGCAAAACAAGAGACCTAGGCATCAGAGCTGAAGCAGGAGTACACAATTCAAAATGACAATTTTGAGGAGAAACAAAAAAAATCAGGAGAAATCCCAAAACACATGATTGTCTAAAATGCAGAGATTGTAGTGCAACCATGCGTCACTGTGGTACTGCGCAAACTCAAGTCCTATCCCACTGCTGCCACCAATGTTAGAAATGGGATTTCTGGTTGCCTAGGGCATACGCCTAAGCCAGGCAGAAACCACCACTCTAGTCAGGGCAAAGGAGTTACACGCTGAAGATAACCCCTGCTCACCCCCTTGGTAGCTTGGCAGAGCAGTCAGATGTATCCCAGAGGCAATATGTAAAGCGTTTGCACAAGAGACTCACATAGCAGTGACACAGTAGGCCCACCACAGAAGAAACTCTACACAAGGTTATATAAAAATAGCCTTTGTATTATCCATAAAACACATTAGAACACCATCACATATATACACTGTGCCACCAGGCACTTGTAATGACTTCACAGGTATGATAATCACCAATAGGCCAATCAGGCCACTGTCATATAAACAGTACAGTTAGGGACCAGTAGCTACTGGTAGGATTGCGCTTAGCACAAAGCATTAGGCATAAACATCATAACGGGACTCAGCATAACCCATTATGCAGGTAATCATCAGTGCACCTTAGTACACACTTGCAGCTGTGCACACATCATGGAATACCATAAGCACATCATGCCCCTCTTAGGCATACACTACCCAGTGTGACACATAAATCATAATCGAGGCCGTCGGATACACATTATCCACAGTGCACACATTATAAATCCTCGCTGGCAATGTAATCTCAAAGCCTAATCACGCCGAGGCATAACACAGCCCATAACCAGGTTTGCCCCTTGTAGGCTCCTGGGCTACTTGCCTGCCTACACCCAGAAATGTGGTAATCCTGAGTGCTTCCTTCCCACTTGGGGATTACTAACACTACTCCTCTTCCTTAGTGAGGAGTGGGGGCATTCTTCGAGGTTTACCCCAGTTTGCCCAAAATACCACAATGCCCTCGGACACCAGGTAAGCCTGCAGCTGCCGGCGACCATGCGGTGCAGCTGTGATATGGTCAGAAATGCGTTGGATTCAGATGGGGAAGCGGAGACCTCTGTTGAGGTTCCACTCTGTCCCCCAGCGATCCTTCACAATGCCCCCGGTAGGTCCACACTCAGGGGGGAGGCACCCGCTCAGTCAAAAAATGGCGGGAGCCTCCTCACTGCCAAAGTCTGGGCAGTGCACTCACACGTCGGTGGGAGGACTACCTTGTGTCTCCCTCCTGCAGCTTCAATCGGGGAGTGGCCCGCTAGCCCGCAGTACCGTTGTTGCTCCCGGCTCACCTTTGTGCAGCAGAACTCCTCCTATTGGACAACACCCCCAGCGGACAGGACACGGAGCAAAGTCTCCGTTGACCCTGCCCTGCCTTGCAATCTTCTGTGGGTGACGATGGAGCCCGCAAGGCTCCAGCTCGATCTCTCTGGTCGGCACTGCCTACAATCAGGTTCAGGAAAGTCTCCCTTCGTCTGGGGCCTTCCTCCACCTAGCTTCTCTCGGCAGTGGCCCCGCCCATACCCGGGCTCGGAGAACACACTGGGCTCTCCTTCTCCTCAAGAGAGCCACACCCACAATCAGGCTTTCTCTGCCTGACTTCCAGTTCGCTGCACTGTTGCTCTTGCTGCGTTCAAAGGAAGAGCTCACTTCTCGGCTTAGAGAACAACTTGTGAAGCGCCCACAATGCGCTTCGGGTGTGTGGACACCGCACTTTTCCCTCACATCAAAAAGTGCCTTGGCACTATGAGAAGAAAAGCACCCCCGCCTGCTCTTGACCACAGAGTGCAGGAAAAGCGGTGCGCTCATCAGCACTATATTAAATTAAAGGGCAATAAAGATAGAGTGATTAGTCCGGCGATAAGTCCCCAAAGTCCCACAGGGTAGAAGTGGGCACAGGCAGGCCAGCATGCAGGGCCTCCCAGCAGAGGGCTGCACCTCCAACCCCCTCAGGCAGCAGCTGGGTCCCACAATGGTTACTCCTGGCAGAGTGCTCTTCAAATCCAAGTCAGTTCAGTTCCAAGTAAGCACAAAACATGGGGTCACAGCCCCAGTACTTATACCAGTAGGTTTCTTTGTCCTCCCCTGGCCCAAGGCTCTGAGCCCAGTCCAAACCAGTTTTTTGGGGGGCACTTAAAAATATCTTTTCAGTACACCACACTCCCCATTGTAAGTGTAAGCCCTGGCCCCAGACACAGCACAGGGGGGTGGAGCCATCATTGTGGAAGGCAGGCACAGCCCTATTCAGGTGCAGGTGTGACTCCTCCCACCATTCCAAATGCAGACCAGGCCTATTCAGCCTGGCGCTGACTCATCCAGACACTCTTTTGGGCCACGGCACCTCCCCAGCCCCTTTCACTCCAAGGCTAGACAGTCAATACACAACAGGCAGGCACAAAGGCACATAGCATACAGAAATGCCTACTTCTAAAAGTGGCCTTTCTAAAATAGTGATAATAAATCCGCGAACACCAATACGCAGCATTTATCACCACTATTCCAAACATAACAAACTTGATCACGCTACCCCTCTCAGATCAGGAATTACCGCTGAAGCACATATTCAGGGAATACCCAATGCATCCCTATGAGAGGGCAGCCTCACAGCAGTGAGAAACCAAATAGGCTGTTTGTCACCACTAGGACATGCCACACAGTTAAGGCACATGTCTTACCTTTTACCTATACCACACCCTGCCCATAGGGCTAGCTAGGGCCTACCTTAGGGGTGACTGATATGTAATAAAAGGGGAGTCACAGACGTGGCAACCACTTTATGTGCCATGTCACATCGGCAGTAAACTGCGTGCGCAGGCCCTGCAGTGGCAGAGGCCTGAGCCAGGTTTAAAAGGCTACTTTGGTGGGTGGCGCAAGCAGCGCTGCAAGCCCACCAGTAGCATTTAATTTACTGGCCCTGGGTATATGAGATACCACTGTACAAGGGACTGATAGGTAAATTGAATATGCCAAACAGGTGTAGACCAATCTTACCAAGTTTACAATAGAGAGCACATGCACTTTCACACTGAACAGCAGTGATAAGGTGCCCACAGTCCTAAAACCACCAACAACAGGTCAGAAAAAATACAGGAGGAAGGCAAACTGTTCTGGGATGACCCTGCAAAAAGGGCCAAGTCCAACAACTATTTGACACCAAAACGATAAAAATCCAGTTAGTAGAACCAGAGATATGCAATTTTAAGTGTTTAGGTAAAATTTTACTTAAAAGCACAAAGTGCCAACTGTGGTGATTTATTCGTGCCAGAACAGGACAAAGTTACAAGTTCAGGACAATCACGATGGAGCACAAGCCAGATACTGGGACCAGGTTAGGCCCGCTGAGTATTGTACAATATGCCGTCGATGTGGGGCTTTCCGCCCTGCAGCAGTGGTTCCAAGGTGTGATTTGAGGTCCTGTGTTGTGTTGAGATGTGTCGTGCAGTGTCGATTCCGATGAGCAATGTGGGATCCTGTATCCAGTTGCATCATGCTGCAATGGTTCCAATGAGGAGCTGCGAGGTAAGGTCCATATCAAGATGCGGCACGCTGCATTGGTTCTTATGAGCTGTGAGGGCTGCGAAGCAAGGTCCTGTGTCAGGTTAAATCACACTATGTCGGTTCTGATGGAGACCACAGCTGGGCTGGCAGAGCACCTTTAATCCCACTTCCATTGGTCATGGACTGCGGAAGCATCACTTGGATGGTCAGGACTCACAGCAGGCAGAGTCCCGGTGCAGGGTTCATGATGGTTGGAGTCCTTTTCTTTCCCTGAGGCTCTGATCAGGAGGCTAGCCAACTAGCCCTTGGAGTCACACTGGTGGTCCTAGGTTCAAGGTGCAGGTCCAGTTGTACCGATTCAGGCAGCAGGCAGTAGATCAGCAGGGCAGCAGAGCAGTATTTCTTGCAGCAGAGCAATAGAACAGTCCATCCTCTTAGTCTTCCACAGCTCTAGAAGTGATCTTAAGAGTGAGTCTGATGGTCCAATATTTATATCTGGTGCTCCTTTTGAAGTGGGAGAAGCTTCTAGAGTTTCCCCTACAGAGGTGTATGACATTTCCTGCCTCCAGCCCTAGTCCCAGTTTATCTAGGTCACAATAGGCTAATGTGAAGTCCTTTGTGAGAGAGCTCAGTCAGTACATTTGAATTGCAAGTGTAGTAGGTACAGCTCCTCCCCCATGTCAAGCCCGAGATGACCCATCCTACCAACTACAAGACCATCAATTTTGATGCTGTCTCGGAGAGATAAACAAAGGGCAACTGACTCCTACACCTATACATGTGACCCAGGAACAGGTTTCAGGCATTAAATGGTTAGGACAAGAAAATTGCAACATTCTGAAAGTTTTAAACTAACAAAATATCTAGTTGCCAAAATGTTTGTTATACTTAGTCAGAACAAAGGGACCAATATTCTTATTTCATTAGCCCTTGTGATTTATTTCACTTTTCTTTTTTGTTTTCCTCAAAGTTTTGTTACATTATTGTATGTCTTTATGAAGGGCAAAACACATTTGGCATTACAACAGTACAAAAAATCATATATAATCGCAATTAAATTAACAGTGTTTTGAGAGAGATTCAAAACATATCAACTCTCTCAGGGAAAACATTTAGAGCTAACGACCCCAGGGCATTTTACACTGGCAGGTTACAGTATATCTAGCAATAAAAATGGAATACTCCGCCAAGTGTTAGTATGTTTAGAATGAAGGACTGGTCTAAGAAAGATTATTTATACTGTGTTTCTTTAGAGAAGAATTAGTTGTTTTGTCATTATATGATCTTTTGTATCAGTGATGCCATTTGTGATGTTTGTATATATATATATATATATATATATATATATATATATTATCTACTGGCGGTCGCCAGTAGATAGTTATAGTTAGGACCTTTATCCATAGGAAATCCGCAACATTCTATTTGAAATAACTCTTGCGCCGGTTGACGAATCTTCGCGAAAATTTCCAACTTGTTGGGGCGCTCCGCTCCGCTCCTACCCTGAAAGTCTCGGGTTGATTCGTCAAGCGGGGGCCGAGAAAAAAGGAGGGTCCCAAAACACGTTTTCTCCGTTTTCTCCATGTTAATTCCCATAGGAAATTTTAGCCACGGCTACAGCTCGAACTGCTGAACGGAATTACACCAAATTTTGCAAAAAGGTAGCGCTTGGTTCAGAAAGCGACCTTTTTTTAAATGGTGTAAATCCGTTCAGTAGTTGCGGAGAAATTCAAAAAATAAGAGTGAAAACATCGATTTCCCATAGGAAACTTTATGCAAGGCTACAGCAAAAACTGCTGAACGGAATTACACCAAATTTGGCAAAAAGGTAGTGCTTGGTTCAGAAAGCACCCTTTTTAAAAATGGTGTACATCCGTTCAGTAGTTGCCGAGAAAATGCAAAATAAAAGTTTCGATATTTAGAGGCACGGAGGATCCGCGCACCCTCCCGACCACGAGCTGCATGCTAATTGGCTGTCAACACTCCAAACCAGGAAGTGTTGGCAGCCATCTTGTTCCTCGGTAGAACCGAGGGACAAGAAAAGACAAAAACAAGGGCGCAAAACGCAAAAAGGGGGTAGGGTAGAAACACCCTGACCCCCTAGCCCTGCTCAGGGGGTCCTACAAGGACCCCCAGGGCCCAAAAAATATATTTTTTTTTAAAATCGGCAGAAAACGCGCTGGGTGCGCGGATCCTGCCGATAAAAAAAAAAACGAAGCGCGGACTCCTGCGCTTCGTGGTTAATTGGCCCCCGGGTGGGCCAAGTCCCGGGGGCAAGCGGGGCTTTATTATTAATTATATGGGGGGCCTCTAAGGCCCCCAAGCCCGGGACCGCCACCCCCGGGGCTTCTTTTTAAAAATTAAATCACCTGTGTGGGGGGGGCTCCAGCCCCCCACACGCCCGGGGACCGCCACCTCCCGGGGCACTAACAAATTTAAAATGGGGGTCAGTTTTGGACCTCCGAAGCCCCGGGACCACCACCTCCCCGGGGCTTTGCAGATGTGGGGAGGGGGGCCGCGCGGCCCCCTCCTGGAGCCATTGATGGCCCTGGGGCCCACCACCCCCAGGGCCGGCTCCTGCAGTGTCCCGGGAGCTCACCCCCAGGACACTGTAGTTTGCAATGACAGGACGGGAGCCTCGCGGCTCCCGTCCTGTCATTGCAAACTGCTTTGCTTCATTGAAGCGAGAGCAGGGAAACCTGCTCTCGCTTCAATGAAGCAAAGCAGATTGCTTTTCCACATGGGGAGCTGCATGTCAGCAGCTCCCATTGTGGAAAAGCAATGTCGGCTCCCGAGGGACGCGGGGAGCCGGCTGGTAGTGGCCCGGGAGGGGGGCCATGCGGCCCCCCTCCCCCCCAAAAAAATAAAAATAAATAAATAAATAAAGGCCTGCCCCGGGGGATGGGGTCGCCGGGGCAAAAGGAGGCCTGAGGAGGGGGGCCACGCAGCCCCCCTCCTTAAAAAAAATAATAAAAAGAGTGGACATGCCCCAGGGGATGAGGTCCCCGGGGCAGGAATCGGCCACGGGAGGGGGGCCACGCGGCCCCCTTCCCGTTTTTAAAAGAAAAAAGGGGTAAGGCCCTGGGGGATGGGGTCCCCAGGGTCCAAAAAAGGAAAACGGAAGGGGGCCACACAGCCCCCTTCGGAACAAAAAAAAAAAACGATCGGGCCGCAGGCCCGCCCCTTCCTTTACCACTCTGCAAACGCGCCCCTGGAGCGTTTGCAGAGAGGAACGACTTCCCTTGAATACTGGAGGTCCCTGGGGGCCAACTAGCCCACCAGGAACCTCCAGTATGCGCCAGGGGGCTGCGTTGCAGAGAGGTGTACAGAGGCCACACCCCTTTTTACACCTCTCTGCAACGCAGCTCTGTGGCTCTTACTGGAGGTACCTGGTGGGATAGTTAGACCCCAGGGACCCTCAGGATTCAAGGGGACTTAATCCCCCAACTTAAAACGCGCCACAGGGCGCGTTTGCACAGTGGTGAAGGGAGGGGGCGGGGCTTCAGGTGACATGTGTGCAAACAGGCCCCGTGGTGCGTTTTAAGATGGGGAATTAAATCCCCTTCAATCCAGAGGGTCCCTGGGGGCCAACTAGCCCACCAGGTACGTCCAGAAAGCGCCACAGAGCTGCGTTGCAGAGAGGTGCAAAAAGGGGCGTGGCCTCTGAACACCTCTCTGCAACGCAGCTCTCTGGCGCATACTGGAGGTATCTGGTGGGCTAGTTGGCCCCTAGGGTCCCTCGGGATTGAGGAGGAATTAATTCTTCAACTTAAAACGCGCCACAGGGCGTGTTTGCAGACAACATCACCTCAGGCCCCACCCCCTTCCTTCACCATTGTGAAAATATTCCTCTAAAATCAGCCGAACTACGAATTTCGATTTACTCACCTGTTATCAGGAGAGACCTCAGTGCTGCATCTTTCAGCCCAGTACTGAACCTGAAAAATAATTTTAACCGTACTTACCAGTAACTTGAATTTCCTTCCATAGGATATCATTGCCTGCTTTTTGCTGAAAACGTTTCTGTGTCGATTTTTGAAACATACAAATATTCCTCTAAAATCAGCAGAACTACGAATTCCGATTTACTCACCTGTTATCAGGAGAGACCTCAGTGCTGCATCTTTCAGCCCAGTACAGATCCTGAAAAGTAATTCTAACCGTACTTACCAGTAACTTGAATTTCCTTCCATAGGCTAACATTGACTGGTTTCACTTGGAAATTCTTCTAAGTGTTGAGTTTTGGAACTTTATAATATTCCTCTAAAATCAGCTGAACTACGAATTCGATTTACTCACCTGTTATCAGGAGAGAACCCAGTGCTGCATCTTTTAGCCCAGCACTGACCCTGAAAAGTAATTCTAACCGTACTTACCAGTAACTTGAATTTCCTTCCATAGGCTAACATTGACTGGTTTCACTTGGAAATTCTTCTAAGTGTGGAGTTTTGGAACTTTATAATATTCCTCTAAAATCAGCTGAACTACGAATTCCAATTTACTCACCTGTTATCAGGAGACCTCAGTGCTGCATCTTTCAGCCCAGTACAGATCCTGAAAAGTAATTCTAACTGTACTTACCAGTAACTTGAATTTCCTTCCATAGGCTAACATTGACTGGTTTTCCGCAGAAAAGTTTCAAAGTGCCGTTTTTCACAAACTACAAATATTCCTTAAAAATCGCCTGTATGACTTAAACGCATTCTTTCAACTGTTTACAGGAGATGCACCAGTGCTGGATCCAGGATCCACCACTGAGTAAGAAAAAGTAACGATAACACTACTTACCTGCTAAGTGAATTTCCTCCCATAGGATAACATTGGTGATTCTATGTGAAAAAGTTTCTAAGTGTCAACTTTTAAAATACAATAATATTCCTTAAAAATCACTACTGTAACCAAAACGCTTTTACTCAACTGTTTACAGGAGATGTCCCAGGACTGAATCTAGGATCCAGTCCTGTGGTTAGAAAAGTAATACATAAAGTAACTAATTGCATTTAACTAGAAATTCACATTGAGCTCAATGTTGCATTGTGTTTGAAATTGTGTTGCCCATTGCAACAACTGTAACTACTGTACTTAAAAGTCTATTGCCTATTTGCAAAGTATTTAAACTAAAGTAATTCATTCTGAGAAAGTATATTTTGTAATGTAATGTATAATGTAATTACAATGTAATTTAAAAATAAAATATCTAAAAATAAATAGTTTAAAAAAATGTTGTAAATCAGTATCAAAAAAATAAATATAACAATTAATACATTTAAAAATTGTCATTTACAAAACCTTTGAAATTCACTGAAAAAAACCATAGGTTTCAGACATGTTATAGCTAGGAATTAGCATTTAAAAAACCTTTGAAATTCACTGAAAAAACCATAGGTTTCAGGCACGTTATAGTTAGAAATTGGCATTTAAAAAACCTTACAAATTCACTGAAAAAACATAGGTTTTAGGGACAGTTATAGTTAGTTGGACATTGCACTCGTACAAAATCCGTGAAATTCCCCCGTTATAGTTAGTTCAGCTAACTATAACTCGCGCCCGCAATGCACTGCTGATGACGTCACATATTACATCACTCATGACATGGTCAGTGACATCACTGATGACATCTCAAATGACATCACTGATGACATCATCCACGTGATAATCTGATGCACCTCCTCACACCCTAATATAACCTTTGATATACCCACTCTAAATTACAGACTGCCATTCGCAAAACCATAGACACTCCAACACCAATAACTACATACCCACTCATTGATTCTTAGGTCTACACACACATCCACTCACTCACCTGTACAGTCACTCATACTTACGGTCACTCAGTACAGGACTATCATATGCACTCATACTCCTATATAGACACTCAAACACCGCCACTCATCCATAGAGGTACTCACACACCTAGTCAGTCATGCAAATAATTAAACACACTGCCATTTACTCACCTATACAGTTATACACACACCAGCTCACTTACTCATACAAATACTAGCACATTCTTACGCTCTTATACAATCACTGATGCAAGCACACACTCATCCATACAGTCACTCTCACAATCACACACTCTCGCTTATAGCTATTTATATACTCCAACACACATATATACTGCCTTTCACATATGTAGTTACTCACACATGTACCACTGGGACATACATTCACTCACTAAACACTCTTACACACACTTACCCACCCATACAGTCTATCACAGATGCACTCTTGAAACCATCCACACAGTGAATCACCCACTCACACATCTATGCACAGAGTCGCACCCACCCCACCCACACAAACACTCAGGCACCCATACAGATACTCAGACAACCAATCAATAACTCATATAGACACTCATGTAGCTATTCACAAACCCATGCAGCCACTTACACAGCAACAGACAGACGGATACAGACATTCACCCAGTTTAGTCACTAACCCATGCATTCAGGAAGATACGTTTAATCACTCACTTATAGAGTTAGTCACGCACCTACTAAATCATCCATACAGACACTTATACACCCACTCATTCTTCAATACCCTTTCCCTATATATATTAAAAATATTTAAACTTTACAGAAACACACAGTCACTGGATGATGTGATCAGTGATGTCATTTGAGATGTCATCAGTGATGTCATCAGTGATGTCACTGACCATGTCATGAGTGATGTAATATGTGACGTCATCAGCAGTGCATTGCGGGCGCGAGTTATAGTTAGCTGAACTAACTATAACGGGGGAATTTCACGGGTTTTGTACGAGTGCAATGTCCAACTAACTATAACTGTCCCTAAAACCTATGGTTTTTTCAGTGAATTTGTAAGGTTTTTTAAATGCAAATTTCTAACTATAACGTGTCTGAAACCTATGGTTTTTTCAGTGAATATATATATATATATATAACCTACTGGTGGTCGCCAGTAGGTAGTTATAGTAGGACCTTGTTTCTATTAAAAAAGCATTTTTCTTTTTCCAATTTCTTTGGCACCGGTTGACGAATATTTGCAAAAATGTCAAAACTAATGGGGTGCTCTGGTCATCTCCTGTCTTGAAAGTTTCAGGGTGATTCGTCAAGTGGGGCCAAGAAAAAAGGGGGTCCCAAAACTCGTTTTCTCCATGTTAATGTTCATAGGAAACTTTAGACACAGCTACAGCCCTAACTCCTGAACGGAATTACACCAAATTTGGCAAAAAGGTAGCTTTTGGTCCAGAAAGCACTCTTTTTGTTAAATGGTGTAAATTTGTTCAGTATTTCCTGAGAAATTCATATTTAAAAAAATATTAGTATCTGGTGACAGCGGTGGATCCGCGATTCCTCCTGAGCTCGAACTTGACTCTGATTGGCTGCCAAAAGTTCGAACCAGGAAGTGTTGGCAGCCATCTTGTGACTCGGTTGAATTGAGTCACAAGAAAAAGGAGAAAAAACATTAGAAAAAATAAGAAAAGGGGGCAGGGTAGAAACACCCTGACCCCCTAGGCCTGCCACAGCAAACATCTGCTTCGCTTCATGGAAGCGAGAGCAGAAAAACTGCTCTTGCTTCCACGAAGCGAAGCACTATTGTTTTTAGGCAAAGGGAGCTACTTGTCAGCAGCTCCCTTTACTCAAAAGCAATGCAGGCTCACGCAGGAGGCCGGGAGATGGCAGGGACTGCAGGGGCATTGGGCATTGGGGCTCCCCCTGCGGCCCCCACTAAGAGGCCAAGCCCCGGGGGATGGGGTCCCCAGGACCCTAAATGGCCCGGGTAGGGGGGCCATGCAGGCCACCTACCCATTTTTTTTTTTAAAGAATTGGCCATGCCCCGGGTGATGGGGTTCCCAGGGCTATATAGGCCTTTTAAAAAAAAGTAGAGGCCAGGCCTTGGGGGATGGGATCCCCGGGGCCAAAAATGGCCCTGATAGAGGGGCAGCTCTGGCCCCCCTATTCTTAAAAAAAATAAAAATTGGGCAAGCCCCGGGGATGGTGTCCCCTGGGGCTCAAAATGGCCCGGGAGGGGGGAGGCCCCCTCTCCTTTCTTTAATTTTTTTTTAAATGGCCTGGCCCCAGGCCGATATCAGGAAATGTAACTAGGAGGTATTAATTAATTATTTTTTCTTTTGTGATCGGAGTCACAACCCCATTGCAGCTCTCAGCCCGGCCCCCCGTGTAACGTCACAGTGGATTCGTGGATCTACCTTAAATAAATTATTTAATAGTATATAATTCAGAAGGTAGCATTGCATTTATGTAGTTTTTTTGATAGAGCTAGTGAGATTGAAGTTAATAATCACATCACATTTGATATGCAAGGACACAAAACGTTTTGAGGCAACATCAACATTGCCTATCAAAAAATGTTTTGGGCCCTTGCCTGTCGCGGGTACTTGGGCCTCCCACACAAGTGAGGCACCATTTTTATCGGGAGACCTGGGGGAACGCTGGGTGGTAGGAAATTTGTGTGAGGCCAGTGATGCCACACTTTCCAACACAAAAATGTGTGAAAAAAGTGATTTTTTCAGCTAAAATTGAGGTTTGCAGGGGATTCTGGGTAAGGAAACGTTGGGGGATCCACACAAGCCATACCTCCCTGGAAGCCCCCGGGTGTCTACTTTTCAGAAATGTGTGGGTTTGGTAGGTTTCCCTAGATGGCCGCCGAGCACGGGGCCAAAACCCCAGGTGACCCCCTTGCAAAACCAGGTAGTTTTGATATAGGCCATTCTGAGGTCGCCTCACTACGTTGTGGGCCCTTGCCTGTCGCGGGTACTTGGGCCTCCCACACAAGTGAGGCACCATTTTTATCGGGAGACCTGGGGGAACGCTGGGTGGTAGGAAATTTGTGTGAGGCCAGTGATGCCACACTTTCCCACACAAAAATGTGTGAAAAAGTGATTTTTTCAGCTAAAATTGAGGTTTGCAGGGGATTCTGGGTAAGGAAACGTTGGGGATCCACGCAAGCCATACCTCCTGGAAGCCCCGGGTGTCTACTTTTCAGAAATGTGTGGGTTTGGTAGGTTTCCCTAGATGGCCGCCGAGCACAGGGCCAAAAACCCAGGTGACCCCCTTGCAAAACCAGGTGGTTTTGTGAAAGGCAATTTTGAGGTCGCCTCACTACGTTGTGGGCCCTTGCCTGTCACGGGTACTTGGGCCTCCCACACAAGTGAGGCACCATTTTTATCAGGAGACCTGGGGAACGCTGGGTGGTAGGAAATTTGTGTGAGGCCAGTGATGCCACACTTTCCCACACAATAATGTGTGAAAAAAGTGATTTTTTCAGCTAAAATTGAGGTTTGCAGGGGATTCTGGGTAAGGAAACGTTGGGGGATCCACGCAAGCCATACCTCCCTGGAAGCCCCCGGGTGTCTACTTTTCAGACATGTGTGGGTTTGGTAGGTTTACTTAGATGGCCGCCGAGCACAGGGCCAAAAACCCAGGTGACCCCCCTTGCAAAACCAGGTGGTTTTGAGATAGGCAATTTTGAGGTCTCCTCACTACGTTGTGGGCCCTTGCCTGTCACGGGTACTTGGGCCGCCCACACAAGTGAGGCACCATTTTTATCGGGAGACCTGGGGGAACACTGGGTGGTAGGAAATTTGTGTGAGGCCAGTGATGCCACACTTTCCCACACAAAAATGTGTGAAAAAAGTGATTTTTTCAGCTAAAATTGAGGTTTGCAGGGGATTCTGGGTAAGGAAACGTTAGGGGATCCACGCAAGCCATACCTCCCTGGAAGCCCCTGGGTGTCTACTTTTCAGAAATGTGTGGGTTTGGTAGGTTTCCTAGATGGCCGCTGAGCACGGGGCCAAAAACCCAGGTGACCCCCTTGCAAAACCAGGTGGTTTTGTGAAAGGCCATTTTGAGGTCGCCTCACTACGTTGTGGGCCCTTGCCTGTCGCGGGTACTTGGGCCTCCCACACAAGTGAGGCACCATTTTTATCGGGAGACCTGGGGGAACGCTGGGTGGTAGGAAATTTGTGTGAGGCCAGTGATGCCACACTTTCCAACACACAAATGTGTGAAAAAAGTGATTTTTTCAGCTAAAATTGAGGTTTGCAGGGGATTCTGGGTAAGGAAACGTTGGGGGATCCACGCAAGCCATACCTCCCTGGAAGCCCCCGGGTGTCTACTTTTCACAAATGTGTGTGTTTGGTAGGTTTCCCTAGGTGCCGGCAGAGGTAGGGTTCGAAAACTACAGCTAGGCACTTTGCCAAAAAAGGGTCATTTTTCACTGCGAAATTGAGGTGTGACCACGTTGCGTTTTGCGCCGTTTCCTGTCGCAGGCACTAGGCCGACCCACACAAGTGAGGTACCATTTTTCTCGTAAGACTTTGGGGAACGCGGGGTGGGTGGAAATTTGTGGATCCACGCAGATTCCAGAACTTTCCACCACAGAAATGTGGGGAAAATGTGTTTTTTTGACAATTTTTTATGTTTGCAAGGGATTCTGGGTAACAGAACCTGGTGGGAGGCAGTCAAGTCACCCCATCCTGGATTCCCCTGGGTGTCTAGTTTTCAAAAATGTATAGGTTTGCTAGGTTTCCCTAGGTGCCGGCAGAGGTAGGGTTCAAAAACTACAGCTAGGCACTTTGCCAAAAAAGGGTCATTTTTCACTGCGAAATTGAGGTGTGACCACGTTGCGTTTTGCGCCGTTTCCTGTCGCAGGCACTAGGCCGACCCACACAAGTGAGGTACCATTTTTCTCGTAAGACTTTGGGGAACGCGGGGTGGGTGGAAATTTGTGGATCCACGCAGATTCCAGAACTTTCCACCACAGAAATGTGGGGAAAATGTGGTTTTTTTGACAATTTTTTATGTTTGCAAGGGATTCTGGGTAACAGAACCTGGTGGGAGGCAGTCAAGTCACCCCATCCTGGATTCCTCTGGGTGTCTAGTTTTCAAAAATGTATAGGTTTGCTAGGTTTCCCTAGGTGCCGGCAGAGGTAGGGTTCAAAAACTACAGCTAGGCACTTTGCCAAAAAAGGGTCATTTTCACTGCGAAATTGAGGTGTGACCACGTTGCGTTTTGCGCCCTTTCCTGTCGCAGGCACTAGGCCGACCCACACAAGTGAGGTACCATTTTTCTCGTAAGACTTTGGGGAACGCGAGGTGGGTGGAAATTTGTGGATCCACACAGATTCCAGAACTTTCCACCACAGAAATGTGGGGAAAATGTGGTTTTTTGACAATGTTTTATGTTTGCAAGGGATTCTGGGTAACAGAACCTGGTGGGAGGCAGTCAAGTCACCCCATCCTGGATTCCCCTGGGTGTCTAGTTTTCAAAAATGTATAGGTTTGCTAGGTTTCCTTAGGTGCCGGCAGAGGTAGGGTTCAAAAACTACAGCTAGGCACTTTGCCAAAAAAGGGTCATTTTTCACTGCGAAATTGAGGTGTGACCACGTTGCGTTTTGCGCCGTTTCCTGTCGCAGGCACTAGGCCGACCCACACAAGTGAGGTACCATTTTTCTCATAAGACTTTGGGGAACGCGGGGTGGGTGGAAATTTGTGGATCCACGCAGATTCCAGAACTTTCCACCACAGAAATGTGGGGAAAATGTGTTTTTTGACAATTTTTTATGTTTGCAAGGGATTCTGGGTAACAGAACCTGGTGGGAGGCAGTCAAGTCACCCCATCCTGGATTCCCCTGGGTGTCTAGTTTTCAAAAATGTATAGGTTTGCTAGGTTTCCCTAGGTGCCGGCAGAGGTAGGGTTCAAAAACTACAGCTAGGCACTTTGCCAAAAAAGGGTCATTTTTCACTGCGAAATTGAGGTGTGACCACGTTGCGTTTTGCGCCGTTTCCTGTCGCAGGCACTAGGCCGACCCACACAAGTGAGGTACCATTTTTCTCGTAAGACTTTGGGGAACGCGGGTGGGTGGAAATTTGTGGATCCACGCAGATTCCAGAACTTTCCACCACAGAAATGTGGGGAAAATGTGTTTTTTTGACAATTTTTTATGTTTGCAAGGGATTCTGGGTAACAGAACCTGGTGGGAGGCAGTCAAGTCACCACATCCTGGATTCCCCTGGGTGTCTAGTTTTCAAAAATGTATAGGTTTGCTAGGTTTCCCTAGGTGCCGGCAGAGGTAGGGTTCAAAAACTACAGCTAGGCACTTTGCCAAAAAGGGTAATTTTTCACTGTGAAATTGAGGTGTGACCACGCTTGCGTTTTGTGCCGTTTCCTGTCGCAGGCACTAGGCCGACCCACACAAGTGAGGTACCATTTTTCTCGTAAGACTTTGGGGAACGCGGGGTGGGTGGAAATTTGTGGATCCAGGCAGATTCCAGAACTTTCCACCACAGAAATGTGGGGAAAATGTGTTTTTTGGACAATTGTTTATGTTTGCAAGGGATTCTGGGTAACAGAACCTAGTGGAAGGCAGTCAAGTCACCCCATCCTGGATTCCCCTGGTTGTCTAGTTTTAAAAATGTATAGGTTTGCTAGGTTTCCCTAGGTGCCGGCAGAGGTAGGGTTCAAAAACTACAGCTAGGCACTTTGCCAAAAAAGGGTCATTTTTCACTGCGAAATTGAGGTGTGACCACGTTGCGTTTTGCGCCATTTCCTGTCGTGGGCACTAGGCCGACCCACACAAGTGAGGTACCATTTTTCTCAGCAGACTTTGGGGAACGTGGGGTCGGTGGAAATTTGTGGATCCACGCAGATTCCAGAACTTTCCACCACAGAAATGTGGGGAAAATGTGTTTCTTTTGACAATTTTTTATGTTTGCAAGGGATTCTGGGTAACAGAACCTGGTGGGAGGCAGTCAAGTCACCCCATCCTGGATTCCCCTGGGTGTCTAGTTTTCAAAAATGTATAGGTTTGCTAGGTTTCCCTAGGTGCCGGCAGAGGTAGGGTTCAAAAACTACAGCTAGGCACTTTGCCAAAAAAGGGTCATTTTTCACTGCGAAATTGAGGTGTGACCACGTTGCGTTTGCGCCGTTTCCTGTCGCAGGCACTAGGCCGACCCACACAAGTGAGGTACCATTTTTCTCGTAAGACTTTGGGGAACGCGGGGTGGGTGGAAATTTGTGGATCCACGCAGATTCCAGAACTTTCCACCACAGAAATGTGGGGAAAATGTGTTTTTTGACAATTTTTTATGTTTGCAAGGGATTCTGGGTAACAGAACCTGGTGGGAGGCAGTCAAGTCACCCCATCCTGGATTCCCCTGGGTGTCTAGTTTTCAAAAATGTATAGGTTTGCTAGGTTTCCTTAGGTGCCGGCAGAGGTAGGGTTCAAAAACTACAGCTAGGCACTTTGCCAAAAAAGGGTCATTTTTCACTGCGAAATTGAGGTGTGACCACGTTGCGTTTGCGCCGTTTCCTGTCGCAGGCACTAGGCCGACCCACACAAGTGAGGTACCATTTTCTCGTAAGACTTTGGGGAACGCGGGGTGGGTGGAAATTTGTGGATCCACGCAGATTCCAGAACTTTCCACCACAGAAATGTGGGGAAAATGTGGTTTTTTGACAATTTTTATGTTTGCAAGGGATTCTGGGTAACAGAACCTGGTGGGAGGCAGTCAAGTCACCCCATCCTGGATTCCCCTGGGTGTCTAGTTTTCAAAAATGTATAGGTTTGCTAGGTTTCCCTAGGTGCCGCCAGAGGTAGGGTTCAAAAACTACAGCTAGGCACTTTGCCAAAAAGGGTCATTTTTCACTGCGAAATTGAGGTGTGACCACGTTGCGTTTTGCGCCGTTTCCTGTCGCAGGCACTAGGCCGACCCACACAAGTGAGGTACCATTTTTCTCGTAAGACTTTGGGGAACGCAGGGTGGGTGGAAATTTGTGGATCCACGCAGATTCCAGAACTTTCCACCACAGAAATGTGGGGAAAATGTGCTTTTTTTGACAATTTTTTATGTTTGCAAGGGATTCTGGGTAACAGAACCTGGTGGGAGGCAGTCAAGTCACCCCATCCTGGATTCCCCTGGGTGTCATATTTTCAAAAATGTATAGGTTTTCTAGGTTTCCCTAGGTGCCGGCAGAGGTAGGGTTAAAAAACTACAGCTAGGCACTTTGCCAAAAAAGGGTAATTTTTCACTGCGAAATTGAGGTGTGACCACGTTGCGTTTTGCGCCGTTTCCTGTCGCAGGCACTAGGCCGACCCACACAAGTGAGGTACCATTTTTCTCGTAAGACTTTGGGGAACGCGGGGTGGGTGGAAATTTGTGGATCCACGCAGATTCCAGAACTTTCCACCACAGAAATGTGGGGAAAATGTGGTTTTTTTGACAATTGTGTATGTTTGCAAGGGATTCTGGGTAACAGAACCTGGTGGGAGGCAGTCAAGTCACCCCATCCTGGATTCCCCTGGGTGTCTAGTTTTCAAAAATGTATAGGTTTGCTAGGTTTCCCTAGGTGCCGGCAGAGGTAGGGTTAAAAAACTACAGCTAGGCACTTTGCCACAAAAGGGTCATTTTTCACTGCGAAATTGAGGTGTGACCACGTTGCGTTTTGCGCCGTTTCCTGTCGCAGGCACTAGGCCGACCCACACAAGTGAGGTACCATTTTTCTCATAAGACTTTGGGGAACGCGGGGTGGGTGGAAATTTGTGGATCCACGCAGATTCCAGAACTTTCCACCACAGAAATGTGGGGAAAATGTGGGTTTTTTGACAATTTTTTATGTTTGCAAGGGATTCTGGGTAACAGAACCTGGTGGGAGGCAGTCAAGTCACCCCATCCTGGATTCCCCTGGGTGTCTAGTTTTCAAAAATGTATAGGTTTGCTAGGTTTCCCTAGGTGCCGGCAGAGGTAGGGTTAAAAAACTACAGCTAGGCACTTTGCCAAAAAAGGGTCATTTTTCACTGCGAAATTGAGGTGTGACCACGTTGCGTTTTGCGCCGTTTCCTGTCGCAGGCACTAGGCCGACCCACATAAGTGAGGTACCATTTTTCTCGTAAGACTTTGGGGAACGCGGGGTGGGTGGAAATATGTGGATCCACGCAGATTCCAGAACTTTCCACCACAGAAATGTGGGGAAAATGTGTTTTTTGGACAATTTTTTATGTTTGCAAGGGATTCTGGGTAACAGAACCTGGTGGGAGGCAGTCAAGTCACCCCATCCTGGATTCCCCTGGGTGTCTAGTTTTCAAAAATGTATAGGTTTGCTAGGTTTCCCTAGGTGCCGGCAGAGGTAGGGTTAAAAAACTACAGCTAGGCACTTTGCCAAAAAAGGGTCATTTTTCACTGCGAAATTGAGGTGTGACCACGTTGCGTTTTGCGCCGTTTCCTGTCGCAGGCACTAGGCCGACCCACACAAGTGAGGTACCATTTTTCTCGTAAGACTTTGGGGAACGCGGGGTGGGTGGAAATTTGTGGATCCACGCAGATTCCAGAACTTTCCACCACAGAAATGTGGGGAAAATGTGTTTTTTTGACAATTTTTTATGTTTGCAAGGGATTCTGGGTAACAGAACCTGGTGGGAGGCAGTCAAGTCACCCCATCCTGGATTCCCCTGGTTGTCTAGTTTTCAAAAATGTATAGGTTTTCTAGGTTTCCCTAGGTGCCGGCAGAGGTCGGGTTCAAAAACTACAGCTAGGCACTTTGCCAAAAAGGGTCATTTTTCACTGCGAAATTGAGGTGTGACCACGTTGCGTTTTGCGCCGTTTCCTGTCGCAGGCACTAGGCCGACCCACACAAGTGAGGTACCATTTTTCTCGTAAGACTTTGGGGAACGCGGGGTGGGTGGAAATTTGTGGATCCACGCAGATTCCAGAACTTTCCACCACAGAAATGTGGGGAAAATGTGTTTTTTTGACAATTTTTTATGTTTGCAAGGGATTCTGGGTAACAGAACCTGGTGGGAGGCAGTCAAGTCACCCCATCCTGGATTCCCTGGGTGTCTAGTTTTCAAAAATGTATAGGTTTGCTAGGTTTCCCTAGGTGCCGGCAGAGGTAGGGTTCAAAAACTACAGCTAGGCACTTTGCCAAAAAGGGTCATTTTTCACTGCGAAATTGAGGTGCTGACCACGTTGCGTTTGCGCGGTTTCCTGTCGCAGGCACTAGGCCGACACACACAAGTGAGGTACCATTTTTCTCGTAAGACTTTGGGGAACGCGGGGTGGGTGGAAATTTGTGGAGCCACGCAGATTCCAGAACTTTCCACCACAGAAATGTGGGGAAAATGTGGTTTTTTTGACAATTTTTATGTTTGCAAGGGATTCTGGGTAACAGAACCTGGTGGGAGGCAGTCAAGTCACCCCATCCTGGATTCCCCTGGGTGTCTAGTTTTCAAAAATGCATAGGTTTGCTAGGTTTCCGTAGGTGCCGGCAGAGGTAGGGTTCAAAAACTACAGCTAGGCACTTTGCCAAAAAAGGGTCATTTTTCACTGCGAAATTGAGGTGTGACCACGTTGCGTTTTGCGCCGTTTCCTGTCGCAGGCACTAGGCCGACCCACACAAGTGAGGTACCATTTTTCTCGTAAGACTTTGGGGAACGCGGGGTGGGCGGAAATTTGTGGATCCACGCAGATTCCAGAACTTTCCACCACAGAAATGTGGGGAAAATGTGTTTTTGGACAATGTTTTATGTTTGCAAGGGATTCTGGGTAACAGAACCTAGTGGGAGGCAGTCAAGTCACCCCATCCTGGATTCCCCTGGGTGTCTAGTTTTCAAAAATGTATACGTTTGCTAGGTTTCCCTAGGTGCCGGCAGAGGTAGGGTTAAAAAACTACAGCTAGGCACTTTGCCAAAAAGGGTCATTTTTCACTGCGAAATTGAGGTGTGACCACGTTGCGTTTTGCGCCGTTTCCTGTTGCAGGCACTAGGCCGACCCACACAAGTGAGGTACCATTTTTCTCGTAAGACTTTGGGGAACGCGGGGTGGGTGGAAATTTGTGGATCCACGCAGATTCCAGAACTTTCCACCACAGAAATGTGGGGAAAATGTGGGTTTTTTGACAATTTTTATGTTTGCAAGGGATTCTGGGTAACAGAACCTGGTGGGAGGCAGTCAAGTCACCCCATCCTGGATTCCCCTGGGTGTCTAGTTTTCAAAAATGTATAGGTTTGCTAGGTTTCCCTAGGTGCCGGCAGAGCTAGGGTTCGAAAACTACAGCTAGGCACTTTGCCAAAAAAGGGTCATTTTTCACTGCAAAATTGAGGTGTGACCACGTTGCGTTTTGTGCCGTTTCCTGTCGCAGGCACTAGGCCGACCCACACAAGTGAGGTACCATTTTTCTCGTAAGACTTTGGCGAACGCGGGGTGGGTGGAAATTTGTGGATCCACGCAGATTCCAGAACTTTCCACCACAGAAATGTGGGGAAAATGTGTTTTTTTTGACAATTTTTATGTTTGCAAGGGATTCTGGGTAACAGAACCTGGTGGGAGGCAGTCAAGTCACCCCATCCTGGATTCCCCTGGGTGTCTAGTTTTCAAAAATGTATAGGTTTGCTAGGTTTCCCTAGGTGACGGCAGAGCTAGTGTTCAAAAACTACACCTAGGCACTTTGCAAAAAAAGGGTAATTTTTCATTGTGAAAATGTGGTACGTCCACGTTGCATTTTGAGCCATTTCCTGTTGTGGGCACAAGGGCTACCCACACAAGTGAGGTACCATTTTTATCGGGAGACTTAGGGTAACACAGAATTGTAGAGCAACTGTTATTACCTATTGACTTTCGATGCATTTCTGCCTTCCAAATGAAAGACAATGTGTAAAAATAAGTCATTTTGAAAAATGACCTATAATTCTCATGCTAGTATGGGTACTCCCAATTTCGGAAATGTGCAAATATCTACTGTTTCTAAAATCTACATTTTGTTCCCATTTCAGAAATACATAGGTGTCTTTCATAACAATTTTTCCATGTATACATTTTCCCAAAATAATTGCTATATACCCGGTACTTAAAAAAAATCATTGCAAGATGTTGCTCAATTATTGGCTCTGGGTTCGTCGGGTTCTTGGTGAACCTACAAGTCCTATATATCCCCACAACCAGAAAGATCCAGCGGATATAACGGTATATTGCCTTCAAATAGCTGTCATAATTAGAAGAAGTTACAGGTGAAAACGTTGACACAAATTGCTGTTTTTTTCAACTAATTTTCAATTTTTCCTTTATTTAACTGTTAGTTTCTATAAGGAAAACTTTAAGGATCTACACAAATGACCCCTTGCTGAATTCAGAATTTTGTCAGTCAGTCAGAATAACTTTATTTTGCCAACACAATGTAGGCATAAAAAGTATACTACAGTTAAAAAAAAAAAACGTTTCACAACATTTCACAACATTACAGTAAGGTTAAAATGTATAAAAAGTATAAAAATTATTGCATTAAAATTCAAGTTCATAATTATTTACACAATACAGTAAAATCGATCATTGTTCGGGATATAATTTTAGCAGATTGTACACCTCTTTTTTAAAGCAGATAACAAAAAGGACGCCAAAGAAAAACAGATAAAGGGGTCAGGTAATAATTGCAGGTAATAAAGGGCTACACGACACTGTTTGAAGTTCATTTTACGTAAAATGGGGATAATAAATCGTTTCCTTTCATCACAATAAAATTTACAGAAGAACAAAAAATGTAGATCATTCTGTACAGATCGCTGATCACAGGAACAAAATGGGAGATCAGAAGCAACATAAACGTTACGGGGAGAACCCAACATAAGGGGAATATAATTTAAACGAAATCTCACCAAGATGTACCTGTGCTGTAAATTAGTAACGAAGGATAGATATATTGTATTTATGTCCATTTGTACTATACTAGCGGAAGCCAAGTATGTTTTTACTGTCGACAGATTAATATTTTTAGTCTCCCTTCTTATGTGTCTATTAGAAAGCAATTGCGCTTTTAAATCATCCTTAGAGATAGAACAACAGGTACTAGGATCCAAAAAAGACGATGTAGCCCAACTGCTTTCAATGTGGTTTCAACATAAGTTAACCAAGGAATGTTACCCACCCCATCCAATTTCAGAACATCCTTTATAATGTCTCTTGTTAAAGCAAGGGTCTCCTTTCGCCATACTGAGTGCCACATTAGGATCGGAGCCACTGCAATTTTATCAGTAATGTAAGGTGCTCTCAATTCCATGTGGCACTTATAGTTGGCACATGACTTTGGTAAGGAAAGGACCCTTTTTAAAAAGTTATCTTCAATAATCTGTAGTTTTGCACAATCTCTCATTCCCCAAACAGCTGCTCCATAGGTGGCGGCAGATACAGTCTTAGCTTGATACACTGTTTTAATTACATCTATTGGTTTTAAACCAGTTTTTTTTATAAATTTAGATAGTGCACCAATATTCTTTTCCATCTGGGACCCTCTGTTACCGATCATTTTTTGCCAATTAGTTTGGGGGTCAAACATAATCCCTAGATAGTTAAAAGAATCGACAACTCCCAGTTTTCCCCCTTCAGTAATAATTTGCGGATGATTTCGCTGTTTAGTACCTGCTACTAGGATAAAAGACTTTGAATAGTTAACTTTCATATCTAGATTATTCATAAATTGCGTATATTCCAGGACTAAGCGGCGCAGTGCATTACTAGTACGAGCTAAAAGCACTGCGTCGTCCGCATATAATAAAATTGGCACCTGCACTGAATTAATATAAGGGACATCCAGAGTGCAACCTAAGAGTGCAGATTCTACACCGTTGGTATAGAGTGCGAATAAAAGGGGGCAAGAACGCAGCCCTGCCTCACACCTCTTGCAATTTTGAAGGATCTGGTGCACTCACCATCCTTTCCATAGCGAACACAGGCTGAGGCACCTGAATACAGGTCACGGATGATATTAATAATATTCAAGTCAATTCCCATTGCCTCCATGGTCTGCCACAGCCTAGGCTGTGCCACGCAGTCAAAGGCTGCAGACAGATCCATGAAGGCCAAATGGAGATGTCCTTTTTTTGCAGCCGTGTATTTCGCTATAATTAGACTGAGGTTCAGACACTGATCCACAGTGCCTTTCCCTTTTCTAAAGCCGAACTGGCATGGAATAATAATATTTTTTTCTAAGGCCCAATCCTCTAGTCTATTTAAAATCAATCGACCCATTAGCTTTGCAGTAGAATCTATCAGAGAGATAGGTCTATAGTTTTTCGCAATCGACCTATCCCCCTTTTTATATATTGGGACAATTACAGTTGTCTTCCACGATGGCGGTGCACCTGTTTGGGCAATTTTATTAAAAACGTTTGTTAAAAGTGGAGCCCAAAGATCTTGATTATCTAGGAACAGGTCAATCGGGACTCCATCTGGTCCCGGAGCCTTTGCTCGTTTGCATTGGTTTAGGGCATGCTTGGTTTCAGCAAGTGTAAAACTAGCAGGAACCTCAACTCTTTCTAGAATATGGAAATTTGATTGAAGAGTTGTCATGTCGCCCGCTCCAAAAAGACCTTCAAAGTGGGTCACCCATTCTTCCTGGTCAACGTTGATATCTGTGGTCATAGCCTGCTCATCTCTTAAAAACGGAGCGTTAATCAGAGACCAAAATGCTTGTGAACTTTTTAATATTGCAGCCTTCTGCAGGTTTTCCCACCATTCTTCCTTTAAGGTCTTAAGCCTAGTGATTCTTGCTTTTTATAAGCTTTACGCAAACATTTGACTAATATTATATTTCGAGGTTTGGACTTCACGGCTAAATGTAGACTTTTTAATGTTTTATCACAATTGTCATCAAACCAACTATATTTTTTGCACCGGCCATTACGAATAACACGGATTAAGTTATTTTTAACATCAGATAAAATTAGTTCAAAATCCGAAATGATGCTGTCATGTAAAACTGGCTCTAAACAGAGCATTATCTCCCCAAGACGGTTGGACACTAGGTTGGCCATAAATCTCCCAGTGTCTACTTTTTCCCACTTTAGGACAATCCCGTTTTCTCTTACAATTACGGGGTTTATAGGGAGTTTAAAGGCACAATCAACTTTCTTTGCGGATTGCATAGAAAAGGTTATTGCAGCGTGATCATTGAATGGGTAAAACACAATCTCAAAATGAGAAAAAATGCGTTTTATAGAGTCAGAGACCAACACATAGTCAAGGGTAGAAGAAGAAAAATGATTTAAAAAGGTAAATTCTAACTGACCAGTTAAATTTTCAGAAGTGTTTAAAAATATAAGATCATTTATTGTTAATAATCTATTTAAGGTGTTACCATACTCCGTGTGACAGAAATGAAGGACACTTTCCCCATCATCATCCTGTATTCCACAGGCTAACACATTAATCTTATCACATGGATGAATGTTAAAATCCCCAAGCCAAATTATATTGCAGGGTTTGGTACATTTGTCTTGCAAGTCATTGATATCTTTTTCCAGAGGGGCCAACACCTCTGCTTGATTGCTTCCAAATTTATTATTATAAAAGTTAATAAGAAGCCAACAATACTCCACACAATATTCAATTAAAATAATATGATAATAAGGTGACATATTCAAAAATGACTTCACTTTGAAAGGAAAGCATTAGAAAGTAGCGTCACCAAACCACCCTTAGCCCGACCAGCAGGAGACGGTACAGCAGGAGTATGAAAGGAGCGATACCCATTTAAGAATATCGGATCTATTTCCCAAGTCTCTTGAAGACAAACTATGTCAGTAGATGTCAACAAAGACAGCCAGTCCATATTAGATCTTTTTTGATTATAACCAGCAATATTCCAAGACATAGCCGCTATAGATCCTAAGAGATTCATACGAGGTAGCGGACTCTTGGACAAGTTTAAGCTGTCTTGGTGGCTTGGTGATGTCACACTAGAAATTGTAGGGGGGGGAATGTGCGAGAGAGACAGCTTTTGTAGATCTAAAACACCGTCCCCACTAGGTGATATAATCTGAGAGTCCAGTCAATCACAAGCGGACAGGCCTTCTAAAGCAGCAAATCTATTCCTTAAAGGAAACGGTGAGACTAAGGGGGGAGGAGGTTGATTAAACGGGAAATGGGATGGCCTCCAAGGAGCATTTGAGCTAACAGTAGATAGCTGTGGTGAAGGATAGGGCTTGTAGAAGAAACCCAAAGGTAGAGCAAAAATTTCAGAATGAAATGATGGCATATTTGGTAAAACAGATAATAGATCACCCACTATATGATAGTTATCAAAGTTCACTATAATACAGTCGCCTTTAATACTTTTGGGAGCTCTTCCTACCCAAGAAACCCTCCTAGCCATAATAATATTCTGGAGGGCATTAACATTTTCACCTAGGCAATTAGATAGCCAATGCTTGGATTTATTTATTAGCTGGTCTGTATTTTCTATCATATTTGATTTCAGTTCTGGGATATTAACTAGAACTATTACATATGGACAAGCAGCTGGAGGGAGATCTAGTCTTGACTTAGGCTTCCCACTTTCATCTTGGTGCTGAGAGACTCTAGTTCCTAAGCACAATGATTGTGACCTTCCCTCCAGACAAGTTATAGGTACAGGTGGAATTATATGCGGGCGAGGAGCTGTCGAACTAACGGGTGCTTGTGATTCACCATGTAGCCTTGGGCAACCAGTATTCTCCCGATTACCTTGTGTCTGTGTCTGCGTCTGTGTCCTACCATTATTTTTGTGTACATTAGCACTCCCCATTTTGGTAGAATCATGGACAGAGCCAGAAAAAACTGCAGGAAGCCCTGTTTGTCGTAAAGCTTGGCTTCCCATGCTATCAGTAGTTTCATTTGGCCTATCAGGTAGCGTAAGGGGGACCATGCCCAATTGATGATTGGGTCTAGCTACATTAGTTAGCACAGTAGTATCAGAAGGGGGCTGACTTGAGAGATAAGAGGCCTCAAGAGAAGATAGTTTGTCCTCTATTGTAGACAATTTATACAGTATAGGGTGTAATAATGCAGAAATCATAGTCTCTAATCTTTCCATTAAATCAGAGTTACATGGATGATCAGTCCCCAAAGCTGGTTGTTTAATATTTTCTTTTTGTCTAGTAGATCTAGTAGTTCTTAATTCTATTGATAGGCCTGTGTCCAATCTCTTGCACCCGGTATCTTTCTCCTTACAAGCCCGCTTTAGTGTTTTTTGTCTTAAGGGGCCACCTCCCTTTCTTTTTTAGATTTTGTATCAGAATAGGCATTTTCCACTTGATTTGACATTAATTGCCCCTGAGCTGTATTGCAATCCTCATCTATGTCGATGGTAGGTAAAGATGGATTCACCGCTGGAGCTGGAGCTGCTAGAGCTGTAGCAGAGCTCAGTTCATTTACTAGTTGGCCAGAAGTCAATCGGTCAATGGCTAGAGTCCCTCCGCCCAAAGAAGAGCGTTTTTGCATGATCAGGGTATCCAGAGAAAGCCTTCTCTCAGTAAGTTCGATTTCATGAGCCAAGACGGTTTCAGCCCTTGTTAAAAAGGCACCCAGGGTCCCAACATGGCCAGACCCTGCTTTTTCCTTAGGAATCTTTCTTTTACTCATTTTGCCCTCAGTAATATTAGTAACCCCGCTTCGGCTTCAACGTGCAACTTCCCCCAACAGTGCAATGAATATGTTAAAATCTGCAGATTGCAAGATTGTGAAAACAAGCGAGGTCCAACGCCTCCCTACTTTTGCCTTCAGGGTACAGTAATCAATTCCTAGTGTGACAATGGTCTCCAACGACAAGCCAAGAGGGTAGGCCCAGCCCAGCCTCTTCCGGCCCCTGACTGGCGTGGACGGGCCCGCCCTTGGCGTCCGCGAATCCCTTTGTGCGCTGCGGGCACGTTGGCTGTGTCAGAGCGCCTCCTGGCGCGATGCTCGAAGGGGACTGGAGTCCTCTGCTCTCCCCTGTGCTCTGTGCGGTAACGCGCTGCGGCGAGTCCTCTGCTCTCCCCTCTACTCTGTGCTCTGTGCGGTAACGGACTCCCGCGCTGCGGGAGTGCACGAATCCCTTTGTGCGCTGCGGGCGCGTTGGCTGTGTCAGAGCGCCTCCTGGTGCGATGCTCGACGGGGACTGGAGTCCTCTGCTCTCCCCTCTGCTCTGTGCTCTGTGCGGTAACGGACTCCCGCGCTGCGGGAGTGCACGAATCCCTTTGTGCGCTGCGTACCAGGGTCTGTAATTCCACGGGCGCTACTTTTCATAAATGTATGGCTTTCCAGGATCCATTATTGGTTTCATACCCATTTCTACCATTAACTGGAAGGAGGTTGAAAGCACAAAAAATAGCAAAAATAGGCTATGTCCCAGAAAAATGCCAAAACTGTGTAAAAAAAGTTGGTTTTCTGACAAAAGTCTGCTTGTCCCTGAAAGCTGGGAAGATGGTGATTTCATCCCCACAACCCCTTTTTGATGCCATTTGCAGGGAAAAATCAAGACGCTTTCATCTGTAGCCCTTTTTTCGCATTTTTCCCAAAAAAAACAAAATTTAGCTGTATTTTGACTAATTTCTGGGTCCCCTCCAGGGGAATCCACAAACCCTGGGTACCTTTACAATCCCCATGATGTTAGAAAAAAGGACGCAAATTTGGCATGGATACCTTATGTGGTCAAAAAGTTACAGGGGCCTAAGCGCGCACTACCCCAAATAGCCAAAAAAAGGCTTAGCACAGGAGGGGAAAAGGCCTAGCAGCGAAGGGGTTAAAAAATAAATAAGATTCACTGTTGAGTTATAGGTTGCTCTAAAAAGAGCTGTTGTTTTTATTATGATGACTTTGTTTGAGCTACATGTAAGTGCGGATGCACAGCTTGAGGTTGTTAAGAAAAACTCTGTTTCCTTCATCTGTGAAATGAACTCCATCACTTCTGTAGATGTCATACATATCAAAACGTAGATTGTTGTTATAGATGGAGCCCATCCTATGATCTCTGAGGTAAGCAGAAACAGCTTTATTGGCATTCTTCCTAGATTTCTCAATCTGCGGACAGAATTGATTTGACCACTTCCATTTTTGTCTTTGGCATATATTAGAATATACAAAGACAGTTTGAGGCAAAAGCAAGATCAATTGTGCACAGGTATCCTTCATTAGAATTTCCAGTCCTACCCCAGTCAATGTGCCAAGGTCATTGCCACCACAGTGCACAATCATGAGGTCAGGGGGTTGGAGATGCAAAAAGGTTTTAACCAAAGGCATCAATTGGTGGCACTTTAGTCCTCTCTGTGCAAACCATTTAATATCCACATTTTGCAAACCTAGGTCTTTGTCAATACCTCTGTGATCAGCATACCTTTTGCACCAGAACACAAGCTGTGCCCTACAATCCATACTGTAAGCATCTTGAAGGGATGTCTGGGAGGAATGAAAAGATGTCTGTGGCTCAGTTTGTCAGTTGGTAGAATGAGAGGTATCTAAAATGGTGGAGAAGATGCTGTTTTTGAAAAAGCCGATAAATGATTGGCTGTTCATTAACATTGTGCAGTCAAAAATAGGATGCATGTTATTTTGCTCAAGAAGCATGTTCTGATTGGTTATTAAAAAAGTTTGAAAGGTACAGTAGATAGGATAAAGTAATATTTTGCAAAAGTCAACGACACCTGCTATTTGCATTAGTAAGCTAGTGTGCTGAACTTGAAAATATGGTGAACTTGCGACCTTCTGGTACAGTTGAATGTTGCAGAAAGTGTTACTATCGAATCTAGGATTAAGCAGAATGGGGGAAGGGTTGAAACTTAACTGTGGTTTTAAAATAAGAAATGCTACTACAGTAAGTTTTCCCAAATGAGTGCTATGTTTAGAAGTAGTGTGATGTTAAAAAATAATACTAGTATTACTGGAAATAGGTTTTTGAACTCCCGTTGTTGCAGGGATTCTGCAAATACACAGAACTATGCGCAGGAAAACAGGACCTCAGTGAATCAGGGTGTACCAACCTACCACATCAGTACCCAAAATCCCAAACCGACTAGCTATAGTGTCTCATTCGTTCTCCTCCAAAGATCACGGAGCTACAAATTATTAGACAACCCAGAACACAACACTCCCGACACTCTCAGGAATCGCGGGAGCAAGACGTACTCTTTCGCTCACTCACTCATACTTGTCCACAATGAGAATAAGCAGAGTCACTGAAATAGTTCAAAATATTTATTTTAACTATCGTGCTCTACAATACAGTATACGTGCCACTACTAGCAGAAAAATGCATCAACTCAGCACAGTTAGCATTGTTACAATTCCATAGATTACAAAGGGAGAAGTCATTTTATAAAGACTGTGGAAATAAGGGACTATAGGCCTGACCACCCTCCCCTTGACTAAAAGAAGTTTATTTTATAAAAAGGTCGATCTCTGGGCTTTGACAGCAGACCCCATACCTTAAAGCCTGGATGTAAGGTTTACATCATAGGAACAGCAGAGCTCTTCTCCATGGAACGGCTTTCTCCAAGTGCGTTAAAACAACATGCAACAACCTAATATCAAAGCACGAGTCTTCAGTACTGCAGCTGTGTAGCATGTTATGTCTAGGTGCTAGGTACTGACCAGAACAGAATAACAAAGGGCATTGTTTATCGACCTTGCACATCGTGTTCAGACTAAACTCCAGGAAAGGCAGAGAACGCGAAAGGCAAACCGTTCTCATGTGAGAGGCACAAACAAAGTCTTGCAAAAACAAAGTCATGTAGTAGCGTTCGCAAAAGCAGCATCATGACAGCGAAGCTCATGCTAACTTAGCAATGTCGATAATGTGCCTAAGAACCATATAACACCCTCCCCCTGGTAAGGTCATAGGACATAGATAAAGGACCAAAACAGAGTTCACCGTAGTATAGTGCTTCAATATTTGCATCGACATTCCCCGAGTATTGTGCTAATTCAAGAGACGCATCTTAAGGGTCAGAGGTACCAAGCGCTAGATAGATATGGCTACAAATTAATAGCACACGCAGGTTATACATCCGGCTCCCGTGGAGTGGGAATATTGGTAAAGAATGGGATACCGCTAGTGGTAGATAAAGTGTGGCACGACCCGTTGGGTAGATTTGTGGCTCTTACAGGGAGTTGGGAGGGACAGGCTATCAATCTAGTTTCAGGTTATATCCCACCGATGGCGCAGTCTGAGGCGTTCACGGCATTGGGAACCTTTCTGGTGGGGCTCCCTCCGGGTGTGTTGGTGCTGGGGGGGACATGAGCTCTGCTATGGACCCAGGGCAAGACAGAGACACTGTGGCAACAAGAGTCAGGGGGGTGGAGCCGCTCCATGCATTTACGGAGGCATTTTGGCTGATCGATCTTTGGAGGTTACATAACCCGGGTATCCGGCAGTACACCTTTTATTCAGCTGCCCATGCCAGTTACTCACGACTAGACCATATACTTATACATCGAGGGGGTGAGGGGTGGTTTGCTAATGCGAGAATTGGACCCCGGGGTATATCAGATCACTCCTTGGTGGAAATAACGATGAGAGGCCCGATCTGCCAACATACTTTACCACCCAGATTGAACCCCTGTTTTTTTCAGAATAAAGAGAATGCCTAGAAGGTTCGGGAACGAGCACAACTTTACTTTCAGGAGAATGAAGGGTCGGTGGAGGAGGCTGGTACTCTCTGGGAAGCGTTGAAGCTGGTCCTGCGGGGGCACGTCCAAGCATGTACAGGGGCAGAAAACAAGGAAAAGAAATTGCGTTGGGACAAGCTAGAGACGGCAATACTTGAGTTAGAAACACTCTATTTGGAGGGTGGGAGACGGGATAGGGAGCTGGAGCACCAAATAGACCTTCATAGACGCGAGCTGCAGGTTATGGCGACTAACGCAGCGAGGTCAGCCGCCCTGGCAACACAGAAAAGAGTGTATGATTTGGGGGATAAAGCCAACAAAATGATTGCATGGTTAGAAAAATGCGATAGAGAGCAGAACTGGGTGGCGGAAATAGAGGACAGAGACGGGAATACACACACGGCGGGGGAGGCCATAGCACGTGTATTCGCTGACTACTATGAGGAGCTCTATGAATCGTCTCCGGTTAGGTCGGCCCAAGACTGTTGTGAACTTCTGGCGGAAATGCGTCTACCAGTGCTGGCAGAGGAGGACAGGGACTCTATAGACAGGGAGATAACGGAGGAAGAAATAGTGGGTGCCATTCAAGATCTGCAAGCAGGGAAGGCACCAGGACCCAATAGGCTACCTGTGGAACTTTTCAAATGTACAGCTAGCATAGTAGCTCCATACCTGTTAGCCATGTTTACAGAGGCTAGAGACCGTGGTTCGCTACCAAATGACCAGCGCACAGCGACAATAGTTGTTATCCCCAAAGCCGGTAAACCGGCGAACCAGTGCAGCTGATATAGGCCGATCTCGTTGCTAAACGTAGAAGTTACAATTTTGGCTAAAGTTTTGGTGAATAGACTGCTGGTGCCCATTATGACGTTGATACATCCGGATCAATCGGGCTTCATGCCCCACCGAAGTACTAGACTCAATTTGCGTCGTCTATATGGGGTAATGCATCTAGTAAGGACCAACCCGGGGGTGGAGGCGACACTTCTGTCACTCGATGCCCGCATGGCTCTTGACAGTATTGAATTGAACTATCTGTTTGAAGTCTGGAAGAGGATCGGCTTCAGCCCCCAATTCCTCTCATGGATCAAGCTGCTATATACGCAACCCATGGCAAGGGTCCGCATAAATGGATCGGTGTCCCGCTCCTTTACTCTACAGAAGGGCACAAGACAGGGGTGCCCCATCTCGCCAATCTTGTTTGCACTGGCGCTCGAGCCCCTGGCGGCGTCGGTTAGAGGCGATCCGATAATATCGGGTATCTATGGGGGCGACCAGTGGGAGGAAAGAATATCATTATATGCCGACGATGTCCTCTTGTACGCAACGAGACCATGATTTACAATTAACCGGTAACTCCAGATCTTCAAGCTTTTTGAGGGATACCCCGGGTATCAGATCAATTGGGATAAATCCCTCTTGTATATGCTGTCGGATGGACCGCCACCACAACTGGGCGCCGACTCCAAACTCCAGATTAAAGCCAGTTTTAAATACCTGGGTATACAGATCGAAAACTCTGACGCAGCGTTTCTGGCGGGGAATCTAAAGCCACAGTTGGATCGCCTGAAGAGTGACGTCGCACATTGGAGGAAGCTGCCAATCTCCCTGATGGGTAGAGCAGTTCTCTTCAAGATGATGTCTCTACCTCGAATACTATATGTCATACAAAACACCCCCTGTCACATACCAGACACATTTTTCAGGGACGTAGACAGCGAGTTAAGAACGTTGCTATGGGATGGGGGGCACACGGATCGCACTGGCCAAATTGCAGAAAGGGGTGTATGAGGGAGGTTTAGCCATCCCAGATCTTCAAAAGTATTACTGGGCGTCACATCTCATGGTAATTAATGACTGGGCCTTTGCAGATAGGAATGATCCAGTATATAGGGTTGATCACTGGGCGATGGGGGCAGGCGGCTATCTGCAGGCACTTTATGGCTGGGAGAAACAGGACGAACTGCCCCCACATACCGAAATAGTGCTGACGGCGTGGACTAAGGCTAACCGATTCTTGGGATGGGCGGGCCGGCTGACGGAATAGATTCCCCTGTGAACCAGTGGAATTCTTCGGGAGGTGGGTCAACTACAGGGCTTCTCGAAATGGAAATTAATAGATATTGTCCGCTATGGGGATGTGAGGCGGAGGCAAGCAGTGTTGTCGTTTTCAGAGCTTCAGAAAGAATTTCAGTTGGCACCTACCGAGCACTATAAATATCTGCAATTGAAGCATGCACTGGGTAGCCACCTTAAGGATGGGGATCAGATCCCTGAGTATAGTCCACTAGAAGACAGGTTATTGTTGGACCCAATTCCGGAGAAGGCATTGTCCTGTACATATGAAAAAATTATCAACAACTCACCGGACTTACTAATCAAGGTGCGAGAGGCGTGGGAATCCGAGGTGGGACTTTCAGAGGATGATGATTGGGTAGAGGCAGTGCAGAGCCCCAGAGAGGTGGCAATCCAGGCACAATTTAGATTAGTCCAACTGCGGATACTGCATAGGTCCTACTACACCAGCACACTTATGTTTAAATTAGGGCGCATTTTAACTGAGGAGTGTCAGAGGGGATGTACTCAGACGGGAACATTTTTCCATATCCTGTGGGACTGCCCGACTATACAGAATTACAGGAAGAAGGTGGTTCGTATTATGTCAGAAGTGTTAGAGCAAGAAGTCCCCCTGGATGCCAGGTGGCATATACTGTGTGTGTCGGGGGAGCAGAATTGGCCCAATTATCAGAGAATTTGGTTACAGGTGGCTGCAATGGTCGCTAAGAGGAATATTGTGGGGGCATGGGGGGAAACTCAGCCGCCTAAAGTTTCTCAGTGGAAAAAGGACATGGATTGGTGCTGTGCGGCAGAAAAGACAATATATGAAAGCCGGGGATGCCTCAAGAAATGGGAGAAAATCTGGCAGCGGTGGGAAGACTATAGGGGTTCGGTGGGGGCATTTATTGGTTAGGTGGGGTGGGTGCCGGGACTGGGTGAATGGGACAGATGGGTTCCGAAGGGACCGGTATTATTACAATATGTCTTTGTATAATAGAATGTGTATGCCATTGAAAACGCATGTAACCCGATGTATGATTCTGATCATGCTTATGAATGCTGACTACTGTTCAATAAAAAAACGAAGTTTAAAAAAAAAAAAACAGAGTTCACCAGTCAAGCAGAGTTCAAAGCGTTTGAAAAAAACAAAATTGGAAAAAAATCAAAATTAAAAAAAAAATCATTTTTCAATAGTGTCATTATTGCTTACTGAAATAGAGCTGCCTCCGGGATAACAAAGTTATTATGAAAGAGTTATTATGAAGGAGGTGGGAAGTCCATCAAGGTGTGTGAACCAAGGAATGCAATTCCCTCCAAAAGATCACCCCTATCGTTGGTAGAAAAAAGGGATGCCATCCAGTTAAGTAAGTCGAAGGAACAAACGTGCTCCTCGTAATCAGACGCCTCTAAAAGCATGAGTGGGCAGCTTGCGTGATCTTCGATGAGATTTCGTTGCAGGGCGGTCTGCGCAGCCGCACAGACATCCCATTCAGCCAAAACTCCAAGTGCAGCCGCACGCGCCAAATGACCATCCCCAGAACAAGCCTGGTCATGGGCCTCTAAGGGACCCATCAACTGGTTAAAATCCAGGTCTGGACGGGACGTATTGGAGAGGCATATATCCAGTGCCCAATAGAAAGGGCATCGCCGACAGTAAAACACTGGTTGCACGCAAGTGAAATAGGCAAAGCGAAAAGTCAATCCATAACTGACGCCAAGCGTGGCTAATGGCAAGCATCCAAAAACCTGTTGCATGCAATCAAGGTACAGCTGCAACTGGCCTGGTCTGTGCAGTACCACAGGATGAGCAGCCATTGCTCAGCAGGAGCAGGAGAAGCAGGATTCCAGCGCCTAACGTCAGAATTAAGGGGAACCCTCCGAAGACGCTGGAAAAAATAGAATGAATAAAACCCGGTATTACTCCAAATATAGTCTGAAAAGAAGTCACAAGGCCAGATCCCACACATTAAAAAAAATGCGCAAGGCCTGTGGTGTCAGACGCATAAAATATTTGGTGTATAAGCTCCCCAAAATGCAGTGGGAGATTGGTGTTCAAAAGGGACTGTATCTCACCAGAAGTCCTTGCCACCTGTAACTCAAAGGTCTCGCGGGCCGAAGTGAGAGCCATCTCTTGTTGGAATATTAGCGCTTTGAGCCTGCTCAATTTGTTGAAATCTGTTTTCAAAGTCGGAATGGAAGGCCAAATTGAACTATCTAGACTCCCATGTGGGGTGGAAAAAGCACATTGCTACAACAAGTTACCCGCTGGGAAACCGTTACTAAATACGGGACTCCTGCCCGTAAACCACAGCAATCTTGGTTATTCAAAATAAGATAACTGCCATTTGTAAGCAAGGTAAAAGCGGGAATTATTGACAGTACTGGGGTCCCTTTTAAAAAACAAGCCAGATTGGGCGCTGTTACATTACAAGCGCCGTGCAACTTAACGTGTTTGCAAACAAGTGAATGTCCTACTGTGGAATCGCAGTCCTCCCCTGTAAGGAAAACTTCCTTACCCTCCCTCTGACATCTGTAAGTGAAAGGCAGGGACCACAATTCATGTAGAAAGGCACTACCCAGTGGTTCAAAACGGCCAGTCGGAAAATGGTGCATGCATGATGTAAATTGAAATAGCGAAAAAGGGAGAGAGATAACGCCATGAATTAACCAAACAGAAGAGTCTGTTTCCGCCACAGATAACGGCAAGGGCTCTAATTGTTCAATATGCAATACTGTATATGCAGCATCTTTCATGGACATAAATCTTTGTTTATTAGTCAGATGAAATGGCAAAAACAAAGCAGTGGCATTCAAATAATCCCAAGGTACTTTTCCCATTTTAAGAGTTTGCAACATCCAAGCAAATTTCATAACAGATCGTAACTGATTTTGACCATGATATAACACAGATACATCACTTTTAACAATATCAATAACAGATGAAACAATATTATCCAACATATAAATGTGTGAGGAAAGTGTGTTTATGCTATTGTCTACTACGGCAAGGACTTTTTCTAAATTGACCTGATCAATTTGGCGCAGACGCAATGCAGCTTCCATCTGCGAAAGTTTCCAAATCTCATTGTAAGCAGCATACATGAATCTTTTCACTCTTGGAGCCCTGGGTCCCAAGAGAAAATCAGCCAAATTAATGTCACTCGATAAGAGCGACAGGCGATGCTTTACCGATGATAGGGTTGAATGTTCCAACCATTGTTAGCATCATTTACCCACTGAGTATGTGGTAACCGAATGGGAACTGGGATAACGTGGGTCCGGTCTAGTCTGTGTGAACCCAGGTGTTACATTATAAAAACGCATTTGACATGCATTTGCACTAGTTTGCCACACCAACCACCCAGAAGAATCAACTTCAGAGACATTGAAAGTGTCATTTCGAAGCAAAGCTTGCAATGCCTCAATGGTATAATTTGTGTGTGTGCGCCAATCATCATATTCCGCTAAAGACGGAAAGGAGGGAGTTTTTAAATTTTTGACAGTTGCCAGGCCAAAACAAGTTGTTTGGTACACTGTATCATTTAAAAACAAAATTTGAGCCGGTATCAGACAGGCACGATGTAAAGTTTCAGTTCCCTGAACCTGCCAAGGCTTCGTGCCCAAGATTGATTTTAAATCAACAGTATCTTTCCAATGATCATAACCCTGCGTAGCCAATTTATTTCTAAACAAGTTGGTGTAAATCAATTTTGTGTGGGTCAACATAAACTTGGATATTGTAGATGATCGAAGTTTAAAGTAATAGGATTCTGGATTAGATATGCCATAATCTGTAAAGTAAGTGAACTTATCCCTAAAAGTTTTAGAACTCCCCTCTACGGGAGTAGGACAATGCTCCCATTGAGTAAAATTAAAAACAGGTCTGCTCGTGTTTGTTTTGTGTAAAAAATGATGCCCATAATGTTGATAACAAAATATATCACCATAATTGGCAGAATTTAAATACAAATCTTCAGCATCAAAAGCAGCATAATACTTCAAATCGGAAAACAGTGCATGTACTGCTTGCACAATCCAATCATCTGAATGTATGTCCCGTGTTACCACATCTCCTAGAGAGACGCGAAACACGTATGGTACACGAAGTACCTTGGTCGGGACGTGGACTTCGTAGGCTACTTGTCCCAAATGATGCCATCTGCAATTGGGAATGCTGAAATGTTAACATGAGACGGATCAAGTTTCATGATATGGGATGATGTGTGAGGGGCCAGAACTCCATCGACCAAGTTTACTGCAGAGCGTTCTGGCAAGTAATGATCATTGATGAGCAAAAAGAACACTGTCACAAAACCAATTGACATGAAGAGAAAATGAGGACAAGCAGCAACCAAATGTAGGTCCAAGGAGGGACCAAGTAAGTCTTTTTGAACCAAGAGAAAAAAAATACTTAACTTAGTCGGTGTGTCTGCCAAAGTGGATGTCGAGTAAGACGAGCCGGAAGAGAGGCTGGCATGATCTCCATAGTAGCCACTCGTAGGTTGATTTATCAGAGGTGGAAGTGTCGGTCCGCTTGATGTTCTCCAGGACTGTTCGGCACCTCACTTATGGACTCATCAGGATGATATATATACTCGACATCCATGGTAGAAGATAGAGGTCGGACGGGTGAAAGATCAATGATAGTGTCCATCACTTTCTTAGCCCTACGAGGAGCGGTGGAAGATGATGAAGTCAGTGGATCCAATGAAATTGCGTTGCATGAAACGACAGGTGTGACACTATTCAGAATCGGCCACATGGTGTAGCTTGACATTGTCCACTGAAATATATTTGTTGCCTTTGCGACCAGGTAAAGTAGGTAAAATAACTGTACGAGTACCCTTCAGTCCAAGCACTGGAACCGGTGCACAATAAGAGGGACCAAATTCTTTTTTGTTCTCCAGCTTTTCTCGTACCAGATCTCCGATTTTAGGAAGCCAAGCGGCAACTGGAATCAGCAGTGCTGCATCAGTGGAAGAGGGTAAATGTTCAGTTGAATAGCTGTCAAGTGTCTTTTGTAGATCCTGTAACACAGTAGAATGATTATCTACGTCAAAGGTTGTGGCAGCCGCCACAACGTCTAGACCATCAAGATCTGGCACAAACATTTTAATGCCAAAGAGCATTTCGTATGGGGTCCGCCCACCCAGAGATCGTTTAGGGAGGTTATTAAGTGCATGTTAAACCCCATACAAGTGGGCCAGCCAGTTCCTGCCAGTACCTAAGACTCTAGCTGTCAAGGATTGCTTTAAGTCACGGTTCATTCGTTCCACAATTGAATTGCCCTCAGGCCTGTATGGAGACAAAAACTGCACCAGCACCCCCATTGACTTCATCGCATCCTTGTACGCCTTAGAGGCGAATGCTGGACCTTGGTTGGAATGGAAGGTGCCACAGGCAAACATCCCTACAAAGGCACGCAAATCCCTGATGACATTTCGAGCATCAGCACTGTGTTGTGGCCAAACCCAAAGGAATCTAGTGCACGAATCAACTGCATCAAATATATATTTATACGCAGTATCAGAAGAAAGAGGACCGCAATGATCAAGATAGATACAGCCAAAAGGTTGATTAGAATTACACAGCTGTGTTTGTGGTGGGCGTGTGACCATGGATGGCTTGATTTGCTGACAAATGTCACAAGAAAGCACATAATTATGGGTCTGTTTATATAAACCACGCCACCAGTAACGTTGCTGTAAAATAGAGACCGTCGCTGACACACCGGCATGTGCAGATGCAATGCCTTCGTGTGGGCTTTGATCAGAGCTTGTCTGCGGTCCAAGTTGGGAATCATCTGATCCCCAACGGAAGGAATCAAGGCATAAGGAACTTGTTCGGGAGTTATATGATAAGAGTATTTCGAAGGGAAACCCTGAGGAGTAGCAGTTCCCTCCCTCGTTGCAGCCACAGCTGCCAGAATATCATTATCTATTTTAGTCATGGACCTTGTGACTGCTGCTACGGAACACGTGGCTACTGCAGACTTGGCCGCTTCATCAGTCAAAGAATTACCAAGAGCATGGGCTCCCACCCGCTGATGGCCAAGAGTATGTATAACATGTATGAGGAGCAGACGTTGTTTAAGATCTGCCACTCGAACCCAAAGCGTTTTATGCCTGATTGCGCTGCCTTTAAAATCTCGATAGTCATTCCGAGACCAAAAGAATAAGTTGTCATTAAAAGACTGGACACAGTAATAGGAATCGCACACAATATGAGTATTCACATTTGGATCAGCAAACTCGAGAGCAAGTACAAGAGCACGCAGCTCCGCCAATTGCGCCGTACAGTCTCCAAGTGCCTGAGTGTGCACATTGGAAGACTTAAACTCTCCATTAACAATTGAGCCAGCAACAATTGCGCAAGCGGCTGAATAAGCATGTTTGGAACCCGTGGCCGGTTGAGCCGAGCCATCGGTGTAAATGATGTATTGGTACTCATGTAAAGGAAGCAGAGACAAGTGTGGAGGATGAACGTGTTCATACTGTACAAACTCCTGTGTCTGTAAGGAATGGTCAGAGATAAATGTGACATCATCCCATGTCAAAGAAGTAGCCCATTGTATCCAATGGGGATGTAATGCTTTCGAGGTAGGTACACTCGCCTTAGTCACGGCTTCCAAAGCAGGGAAGGGCGTGACCATAAGAATGCGTTTGCCTTGTGCCAGCGAGCGTTCTTTTAGAATCGCCATCTGTACTGCCGTTAAGATTTTTTCAACAGTTGAAAATCGCATTTCAGCAGCAGTGTATAAATGTGATTTGTATGCTATAGGTACTGTGTCTCCATCATTGAACGTCAAGTAAGTGAAACCCACTGTCCCAGAAATGATACGTATTACCAGGTTTGTGGTGTTATCACACGTCAACAAGTAGTTAGTTGCAAGCAAGTCAGATTGCAAAGAATTTAGAATAGAGGTATGTTCCGGAAGCCATCTGGCAGAAGAAAATGTAGGTTGTATCAATGCATAAAGCGGTTTGATACGCTGGGCATAATCAGGAATGTAAGTCCTCCCGAAATTCAAAAATCCCAGCAAGGACTGAAGTTTCTTCAGTGTAGAAGGGGGTTGCAATTGTGCACATTTCTCCAAGAAGTGAGGGGCCAAGCCCTTTCCTTCATTATTGAGCTCATAGCCCAAAAAGAGCACCGTCAGATGGGTGATATGTGACTTCGCAAAATTACATTTGTATCCATAGTCTGCAAAGGACAAAATTATATTTTCGACTCGGACGAGATGCGGCACAAGTTCATCGTCTGTCAGATAAATGTCATCAACGTACGAGAACGCATCTGGATCTATGTCGTGCAACAATGACACAACACGTGCCGCAAATGCCCCCGGGGCTATTCTTATACCCCATAGGCAAACGCGTAACTTTTTTCTGATTTCTGACGGCGGTGAATGCTGTCAAGTCACGACTCTCAGGTGCGAGATTATGACTGTAGAAACCATTGGAAATATCCAGGGTAGTTTAGTATTTTTTACGAACAAGACTGTTCACCAGCGCTGAGCTGTGAGTGTTTTGCACTGCAAATGTGCGACAATGACTATTCAAATTTTGGTAATCCAATACAATACGATATGTACCATCAGGTTTTGATACCGTAAAGAGAGGATTATTCATCGGTGATGTACATGATTCAATCACTCCTTGATACTCCAACTGTGTTAGAATATCACAAACGGAAGCTTTTGCTTCACGACTGATTGGATATTGCGGCTGTGGCTGTGGCATAGAACGTAAAGGTATTTCATGAACCGGTGAATCAACATCCCAACCCACTTGATTACGATACACAGCCGGGGCAAGGGCCACTGCCCACCCTACAGCGAAAGTCTGGGCATGCTCTTCAGGGACGTAACACGAAAAACTCTGAAGTATTACGTCTTCTACCCTAGGAGCTGCCAACGCAAAGGGTGGAGGCCAATCTGCCTCCGCTAACAGAATGTCATATGTGGAGGTTAAATTCTCCCAGAACACTGCCTTGATTGGACGCGGTATATCACCTTCAATATGAAAAATAACGTCATAAAGTCTGTCCGGGGGGCCACCCGGGTGTCAGCTGTCTCTACTGTAATGAATGTATCAGTTGCTGTCGTCTCCAGACAGGGACGCAGAGCCTCCCGCACTATGGTAAACTCCGCTGCGCTGTCGAGCAGAGTCACTGCCCATGTCCAATCCAGAAGTCGCATTCTCACCGCCTGAGGCATATCTCGCTGTTAAAGCGGCAACTTTTTTCTTTTGAAACGGTGGTCGAAAATGAGGTAGATCCTCTTGGTTTCCTTTGACTTAAAACTGTTGAGGCTGATCTCGTCCCTGTGGCACGGGTTGACTTTTGCCACAATCTTGGTGTTCCGCTCCTCTGACTTGAGAGCCAGATGGGTCCTGTGAAGAACGAGGAGAACGCTGATCAGGGACTTGAAATCTATCAGGAGACTTAATTTTCGCGCGATCGCGCAAGTCATAAGTACGCTCAGAAGACTCAGCTGTCGGTGAACCTGCACGCGAACCTTGCTTCTGCTGTTGCTGCCCCTGTTTTTTATCTTTACAGTTCTTTTTAGGAAAGACCGGACGTCCATATTTATCAGTCTGGACTTTTTGTTGAGTTTGAGATTGAGTTTGCATTTGAGTAAAAGGCTTAACTCCCAAACTATTGCGGCCTATGGTTTTATAAGCCTTTGCAATAATTTTTGGCAATTCACGTGGCTTGTCTGCATCAGGGACAGCCTCCAAGTTATTTGCCACTTGAAAGCTTACCGCATCGCCCTTGAAGTTAGCAAGGATCATATCAGCCACCACGTCGAACACCCCCACCAGCCTCATCCCCAGCTCTACAGCCGCTTCGGCTCCTTGTTCATCCTGAACATGCTTAATTACTGCAGGGAGCACGGCCATGGAGGGAGTGCTGAAACACTTCGAATATACCGCTGCAAACACCTTGCCCCAGGTGTTACAATCAGCCAACTTGGGAAGTAAGTCTTTAGGCAAACTAATAGTCAATATCCTGTGTTTTTCCACAGGAGAGGTATTTGGAAAGACAGCCTCCAGTTGTCCAAATTTTTCAGCAAGCCAATAAGGTAATTCATCCTTATTCTGTGGTCGCTTGCCCATTACTGAATTAACCATGACGGGACTGATAGTTACACCACCAGGTCCAGCAGGTTGTGCATCAACGCCAGGTGGTCCCACCTGAAAGTTGCGCGTCATGAACTGTATAACAGCTCTATGCACGAGTATTAATGACGTATGTAACATGCGCAGTTCTGCAAGCGTCGCTGTTGTCAGATGACGCGGATGAGGGGTATACCCAGCCAAAACGGGCCATGTGGCCCCATGTATCGATAAAGGACCTAAACGGACCGGCGTTATTGGGTGAGGAAGGGTGCCAAGCTGTAAGCAGAATCTCAAGAGCCCGATAGGGCTGATAAGCATTAGGAAGGTCCGTAGGCGTATATTCGTGAAACAAGTTATCCGTCCCATCCACCACCGGAAAGCTGACCCAAGATATAAAACACTTCAAAGCGGTAAGCCGCATCAGCCTCTACTACAAAAATCAGCACAACACCAACATTAGGGACTCCATTCTGAGTCAAACAAGCTGTGAGTGCTGCCCTACTAGGTGGCGTAATTACGACCGCCATAATGGATAATAAAGAATAACAACCTAGAGCGCGGCAGCCCAATAATGGGTCAGGAAAGAGATAAAACCTTTTTAAAAGTTCAAGCTTGAAAGAACCTATAAAAACATCAATATAGGAGGTTACACCGTCACAGCTGTCTACGGAAACAGAAGTGAGGGGATTGTGGACAAGCACAAGCACTACTCAAGCGTCTCGCAGATAAGAACGAGACTAAACGTTGGCGGCCCCATGTTGGGCGCCATGTTGCAGGGATTCTGCACATACACAGAACTATGCGCAGGAAAACAGGACCTCAGTGAATAGGGGTGTACCAACCTACCACATCAGTACCCAAAATCCCAAACAGACTAGCTATAGTGTCTCATTCGTTCTCCTCCAAAGATCACAGAGCTACAAATGATTAGACAACCCAGAACACAACACTCCCGACTATCTCAGGAATCGCAAGAGCAAGACGTACTCTTATGCTCACTCACTCGTACTTGTCCACAATGAGAATAAGCAGAGTCACTGAAATAGTTCAAAATATTTATTTTAACTATCGTGCTCTACAATACAGTATACGTGCCACTACTAGCAGCAAAATGCATAAACTCAGCACAGTTAGCATTGTTACAATTCCATAGAATACAAAGGGAGAATTCATTTTATAAAGACTGTGAAAATAAGGGCCTATAGGCCTGACCACCCTCCCCTTGACTAAAATAAGTTTATTTTTTTTAAAAGGACGATCTCTGTGCTTTGACAGCAGACCCCATACCTTAAAGCCTGGATGTAAGGTTTACATCATAGGAACAGCAGAGCTCTTCTCCATGGAACGGCTTTCTCCAAGTGCGTTAAAACAACATGCAACAACGTAATATCAAAGCACGAGTCTTCAGTACTGCAGCTGTGTAGCATGTTATGTCTAGGTGCTAGGGACTGACCAGAACAGAATAACAAGGGGCATTGTTTATCGACCTTGCACAGGCAGAGAACGCGAAAGGCAACCCATTCTCATGTGAGAGGCACAAACAAAGTCTTGCAAAAACAAAGTCATGTAGTAGCATGCGCAAAAGCAACATCATGGAAGCGAAGCTCATGCTAACTTAGCAATGTCAATAATGTGCCTAAGAACCATATAACACCGTAAGGGTTCGCGGCTCCATTGCGATGCTACACTCCTGCACCGCGGTGGAGTTGCGACTCCTGAAATTTCAGAACCAGTTTGGGCACTTTTAGAAGACAGCTAGAAAGGGTTAAATGTCTAATCAATAGAAATGTGTTTCACAATTTGAAATAATGTAGGAAGCAATTTGATTTGTTACTTACATTTATTTGTTTGGAGAAAGACAGGGAAAGTTTGCCATTACTGGTTTACGTTGTTGACAGTGGTGCATTACATTTATTGTGTGCAAAAGAAAATCTACTACATAATACATTACACACCTTACAAATTTGTAAGGTGATTTGCAAGGTTTGTTATGTATTATGTATTAGTGCTTCACTCTTTGTAATGATATTTTTAGATTTGAAAAGCATTATTTTCAAAGTTTTGAAATTATTAGAGAAGTGTGATGTTTGAAATATATTACGAAATGTACAGATGTGTTTTGTAGTTTGTTTTATTGTACTGAAATGATGATTGAAATAGTTTGTGCATAGTAATCTGTGTACATTGGTAGATGGATTAGTGATTATGGTAGTTTGTATCAGTTTGTGGAAAGCTACAGTTGAAGTACGGCGCATATTTTTAGGTGTCTCTTTGAAATGGGAAGTTCTGTCTCTCATGTTTTAAGGTTTGCATAGTCTTGTGACTGAGGTATGTCTCTACTCGCACATGTAATCTCATAAGTATAATGCATCTGAAGATGTTAGACGTATAAAACACAGGTATAGATCTATTTGTATGTTTCTTTTAAATATGATACCACTAGCAAAAGGTACAGAGACATGCATGCATGCTTTCAGGAATATTGTGAGACATATAACAGAGAAATGCGAAGGGTTGTTTATTCATTTTTGGCTAGGACCAGCAATCTGAGCACTCGCACAATAGTGAAGCTGGAAGAGAAAAGTGAGGTTTTAGACATATTGACAGAGGGATTACTGATTAGGGTATTTTGTATGAGTCAATGGAAAAGTACACTTGAAGTCCGCTGCATAATTTTATGTGTCTTGTGACTGAGGTATGTCTCTACTAGTACATGTATTTTCACATGTGTTATGCATCTCAAGATGCTAGACCTATAAAACACAAGTATAGATCTATTTGTATGTTTTACTTATGTATGATGGTACTAGCAAAAGGCACAGACACATGAATGCATGTTTTCAGGATTATGGTGAGACTTAAAACAGTGACATGCATAGGGATGCTGCTTTATATTTGGATAGGCCTAACACTCTGAGTAGTTGCTGAATAGTGAAGCTGCAAGAGAAAAGTGAGGTTTAAGACATGCTGGCAGAGGGATTAGTAATTAGGCTACTTTGTATGAGTCTGTCGAAAGGTACACTTCAAGTATGCCATATAAATTTGGTTATCTGCTTGAAATGGGAAGTGCAGTCTGTCAAGTTGAAAGGACTGCATGGACTTGTGACTGAGGTATGTCTGTTCTTGTATATCTATTTTTACATGTATTATGCATCTCAGGATGCTAGACCTATAAAACACAACTATAAATCTATTTGTATGTTTAACTTATGTATGATGGCACTAGCAAAAAGGCACAGACACATGTATGCATGCTTTCAGGAATATGGTGAGACTTACAACAGGCACATGCTAAGGGTTGCTGCTTTATATTTCACTAGGCCCAACACTCTGAGTAGTCTATGAATACTGAAGCTGTAAGATAAAAGTGAGGTTGAAGACATGCTGGCAGAGAGATTAGTGATTAGGCTACTTCGTATGAGTCTGTGGAAAGGTACACTTGAAGTATGCCTTATAAATGTAGGTGTCTGTTTGAAATGGGAAGTGCAGTCTGTCAAGTTGAAAGGACAGCATGGTCTTGTGACTAAGGTATGTCTGTACTTGTACATGTATTTTCACACATGTTATGCACCTGAAGATGCTAGACCTATAAAACACAGGTATACATCTATTTGTATGTTTCGTTTATGTTTGATGCCACTAGCAAAAGGCACAGACCCATCCCTGCATGCTTTCTGGAATATGGTGAGACTTACAACAGAGGTATGCAAAGGGTTGCTGCTTTATATTTCAAGAGGCCCAACACTCTGAGTCATTGCTGAATAGTGAAGCTGCAATATAAAAGTGAAGTTTAAGACATGCTGGCAGAGTGATTAGTGATTAGGCTACTTCGCATGAGTCTGTGGAAAGGTACACTTGAAGTATGCCGTATAAATATAGGTGTCTGTTTGAAATGGGAAGTGCAGTCTGTCAATTTGAAAGGACAGCATGGTCTTGTGACTGAGGCATGTCTCTACTTGTAGATGTATTTTCACACGTGTTATGCACTTCTCTTGTTTCTTTCTGTACCTCTTTTGCTTCTTTCTGCAGCCCTCTTTCCCCTTTCTGCAGCTCTTTTGCATCTTTCTACACCTCTGTTAGGTGTTTCTGCACTTGTCTTCCGTCTTTCTGCACCTCACATTCCTTTCTGTGCCTCTCTTCATTCTTTATGCACTGTTCTTGCCTCTTTGTGCACGTCTGCTGCTTCTTTCTGCACTTATCTTATCTCTTTCGACATCTCTCTTGGTTCTTTTGGCACTCATGTTGTCTCTTTCTGCATCCCTCTTCTCTCTTTCTGCACTTGTCTTGCTTCTTTTTGCACCCATCCTGCCTTTTTGTGCACTTGTCTTCCCTGCTTTGCACTTCTCTTGCCTGTTTCTGCATCTCTTGTGTCTCTTTGTGCACTTCTCTTGCATGTTTGTGTACCTCTGTTGTTTATTTGTGCATCCCTTATTGTCTCTTTGCGCACATGTGCTGCCTCTTTCTGTATTTCTCACATTTTGTTTAGCTGTGTTCTTCTTTGTGTATTTCTAAACTTTTGTTTTCTTTCTCTCCTTTTTTTCTCTTTTAGCACCTTTTTTTCCTCTTTCTGCAGTTCCTTTGCTTGTTTCTACACTTTTGTTTTTTTATTTGTAATAAAGATAATAGCAATGTAATTGTAAGTAATTGCTTACTCATTAATATGAATATTGATAAGTAACTAATTTAAACTTGTTAATTCATGTAACATACTATTAAAACTGTTCTTTGTATTTTAGAAAATTATTTTGTTTGGATCACAAATTGAAGATGGCTAGAAAACATGAAAAGAGAAGACAACAAAAAAACAGACCTACTTAAACAAAAGTAAAAAGAGTGATTAGAAAAAATGTTACCAAGGATAAAGTATGTTCTGGTAAGAGCACTAAACAGTTTCTTAACACAGTTGCAGAAAGATTAAAGAAAGAGAATGATATGAAAGGAAAAAGGAAAGTTTTACAACAAAGCACAAGGAGAAGAAGATTTTAATGGTAAAAAAAAATGTGTTTTGGGAAAAACAACACATGTTAAAAGAAGACAAAAACAATTTAAAGAGATATGTATACGGGGGAGTGGCTTAGCGGGCTGCAAGATGGCCGCACTTTGAGTGGGCTCTGACGGCCAAGCCGAAAATCCGCCAGTAATCCTGCAGACTTACCTTACACTGCCGTCCGGCGCCATGCCATCTTGACACACCTTTTCCCAGGGCACTGCCTGATCGCACTTTCGCCCTCCTGCGATGCCGCTGTGCCGAATTCTGTCACCGGGCATGGCCTCGGATCCTGGGCCCCACTGCTGGCGTGGTCCAGCCTTCCTGGCGCTTCATGTCGGCGGCCTCCTGTGCTCGGACCTTCGCCCCGTGCGCTGCACCCACCTCTCATCCATCGGAGCCGGTAAGTGCTGCCACTGTACACAGCTGAGTAGGCGAGATATCCTATTTATCGGCTGTTGGTTAATCAAGCTTGAAGGACAGTTAGTTCCTAAATTATGCATAAAACCTTTAACTAAGTTCTCTTGGAAAAGCTTTTCTTTTCAAAATGACTGAGAGCGATGAAGAAAGAATAAATCTGGAGGTCTCAGCCGGAGAACCACCTGAAAATGCAATACAGATTGCACCAAAATTCAGAATGACAGTCACCCTAAGACTATTAGAAAATGGTTTACAAGCTAGGGGTGGCATGGTAGTTTTCGTGATTGAGGCACACGAATCAAACAAAACGGAGGTGTTCGATTCATGGGTTACATTCCCAGCAGCAAATGCCATAACAAAGACATTTCACTACTACATAGCAGGAAATGCACTACTGGAATATGCCCCATTTGAGGACATAGAGATTCCACTCACTTATCAGGAACATTATTACTGGTTTAATGGCGCCCTACCCCACATAAGAAACAGAGTAAGATTAGGCCCGCTCGGAGGAGACGGGGCCACATGGCCAATACTAGCGGCTTACACACTGCACCCTGACATTGGAACAATGCCACAGACAGAATTACTCATACAACACAGAGATTTAATTTAAATCTACAGAAACCTGACACAATTCGTCATGAGGACTTTAACAATCCAACCTGCACCAGTTGCAGCAAATAGTACTCCAGCTCAGGGTACAGGAAATAAAATTACTCCTCAAACATTACACGCGGTAATGGGCAAAATGCCCGCAAAACGCGAACAAATACCATTCTGGATAGCTCAGAAAATAACTCAGCTTGAGGCAGTATTTCCGAATACTACCACCTGTGATAAACACAGAATTCTAACAATCTGCTTGCCCATGGGGATAACACCACAAGTAGAGGATTGCACCTCTTGGGGTTCAGTCTTTGCTGCCATATATACCAGAACACATGGTATCCCATCATTAGCAGTAGTACCTGACGTATTGAGACAGATACAAAATGAGTACGGAGCAGAGCCTGCCTTTAACTTAGGGATGAAGTTACTAAACAACTTTGATCAGGTATCAGCCATAATACTAGCTAACATTAAGGGGGAAGCAGCTTCAGTGGCGATCCGCCAAAGCCTAAGGGAGTTCAGTCCAGTAGATCAACAACACGAACTACCCAAAATAATTGAAACTGCATATGCAGAATTAGGCAGAGACAGTCTAGGTGGGAAAGCATTAAAACCACAACTGATGGGCAGTCCTGAAAAGGATACTACAAAGCAGACACTTACTTCTTCTAAAAAGAAGTGGGAAAATAAAAAACAACAAAAGTCTAAAGACACCAGATCTCAATCCAGAGGTAGGTCTCCTCAACCGGAGCCCTCTGAAAGGAGGTATAACCTCAGGAATAGGGATAATATTAAAAAACCTGACAGGTATCAGGATACTGATACTCGTTCCTCTCGTTCCTTTCAGGGTTCATCAAGAAACTCCGAGAGGGAAGGACGGTCAGAACACAGACAAGAGGAGCGTACAAAGTCCAGAGACACGCAACGCGCTGCAGACTACGCACCTAAAAAAGAAGATAAACAAAAAACAAAAACCTCAGTTCAAAAAGAAGAAGGTAGCAGGTCTCAAGTTCAGACATGCCCAGAATTCTGAGGACACAGCTTCTGAACGAGGAATGGGCTCTGACGATGCTAGACAGTGCGGCAGAAGTAACAATAGCTCGCCAGAACCTGAAGGAATTTCTGGTGACAGCGGAGTTGAGTGAGTATATCACGGTGGAAACACCTGATACTCAGGTAAGTGTCCCACATAAGTTAAATGAGATAACACTCCGGATGGAGGGGGACAAGCCCAGGAAAGTTAAAGGTGTATTTTGGAAAAATCTGTCAACTGGATATGACATACTATTAGCAGAGCAAGACTGGCCACCAGTATTCGTCATGGAGTGCCCTAAGGGAGAAAAGGTAATTTTTCCAGCATTTTCCGACCTCGTTCCCATACATTTAAAACATGCATATGCGCAGGAGTGGGTGGTTTCCCTAGCTCCAGCATTGTACAAAAATCATGCTGGTTGGGATGAGGATTCAACCCACCAAGTGATCCCATTAAAAGTTTCCCCAAATGCCCAAAGGCAATATCCTATAAAGCAGGAAGCTAAAAAGCAAGTCAGGGAGATCCTAGATCAACTAGAATACCAGGGTGTGATAGAAAATTGTATCTCACCAATGAACAATCCTTTGTTCCCCGTAGCCAAACCTGACAACACATATCGTCTAGTTTTAGATTACAGACATTTAAACACTTGCACAAAGACATTTGCTGTTCAAAATGCACACAGTGCCGCATTAATGAATAACATTGTGCGACAAAAATACAAAACAACACTTGATATCTCAAATGGATTTTTCTGCCAAAATATAGTGCCTGAAAGCAGGTATCTGACCGCATTCTCAGCGCTAGGGTCCCAACGGCAATTTTGTCGACTCCCCCATGGGTATCAGAATAGCCCGGTGTTGTTTTCAGCAAGGGTAACAGAGTTACTCCAAAATTTGGATGAAGAAGCATTATCCTATGTTGATGATAAAAACACACAAAAAAGGACAGTGGACCAAAGGGGCAACCAGTCAGGCACCAATCCAATGCAATCACCAATTGAAATTATTCAAATACAGAAGTAAATTTGTGTGTGCAAAATCTCCAAAAGTGCCCCCTGTCCAAGAGCGCTCCCCTGTTACCAGGGGCAACCAAATGAAAAACAAAATTAGAGATGCACCACTTTGCAGCAATATTCCAAACAAGTCCTTTAAACAATAATTCTCCAAGAATCCACTAATTCGTTGTACATTGGTCAAGTTTTCTCTTTTCCTTTATTAGTTCTTTCTTTAAAAGACAGACAGCCAACGCGTTTTGTCCTAAAAAACAGGACTTCTTCAGGGCAATGTAGGAATTATGTAGAGAATTTGAGGTGATAATCCTGACCAAATGTTATTTTGCGACAGGGTGGCATTTAGACCCTTGCATTCCGCTCATCTATCTGAGCCGATACGTAATCCGACATCCGGCAGGAGAACGCCATTTACGATGTGGCGTCGGACTACATGATAACGAGGATATTGGCTATATTTTCGATATGGCCTAGGGAGTAACAATTATATTATGGCATTACATTACTGTGGCTATCATACCACACAGGCTCCACCTCTGGCCATAAAATTACCAAGTGATATTAAGAAAATTGGAAGAATAACCAACCTTACATCATCTTTTCGTTTTGATCGGATTACGTATCGGCTCAGATAGATGAGCAGAACGCAAGGGTCTAAATACCACCCCTGTCGCAAAATAACATTTGGTCAGGATTATCACCTCAAATTCTCTACATAATTCCTACATTGCCCTGAAGAAGTCCTGTTTTTTAGGACGAAACGCGTTGGCTGTCTGTCTTTAAAGAAAGAACTAATAAAGGAAAAGAAAAACTTGACCAGTGTACTAACGAATTGGTGGATTCTTGGAGAATTATTGTTTAATGGACTTGTTTGGAATATTGCTGCAAAGTGGTGCATCTCTAATTTTGTTTTTCCTATGTAGAGGATATTTATGTGATGGACGATGACTTACTGAGGCACTTGACCAGGGTGAGCACCATTATTATGTGATTTGCCTCTGAGGGCTATAAATTTAATTTAAAAAAATCTAAAATTGCCCATCTCAATGTCCTATTTTCAGGATATGAGCTGTCAAGTGAAGGAAAAAGCCTAGCAGCTAACTTATTAGAAAAGTGTGCGCTGCTCCAACCTCCAAAATCATTAAAAAATTTACAAGCAATACTGGGATTCCTAAATTTTGGTTGAACATACATTTTGGATTACGCAGAAAGAGAAAAACCTTTCTACGACTTAATAAAACCTGATTTTTCAGTCTGACAATGGACACAGGAACATACAAATATCCTACGTTCACTACAGGAAGACATGATAGCTTCAAAACATTTACAGACACGCGTAAACGTACGCAACTTAGTGATCCGAGTAATAGCGGGTCAATGCGGGTACACTTATTTAACTTTCAATGAAGGCGAAACAGTACCAATCGCATATAAATCACACCTGTACACAAACGCAGAGATGCGTTTTACTTCAACAGAAAAAATCGTGACAGCAGTGCAGACTGCTGTAGCAAGAGAAAGAGCTCTGGCTCAGGGAAAGCGCATAATAGTCGTGACCCCAGTACCAGCCTTAGAGGCTGTTACAAAGTCTAGCATTCCAAACGCGAAAGCCTTACATCCCAGATGGATACAATGGGTTAATTCTCTTACTGCAATGGATGTTGAATACAGATTTGATCCAAGTTTAAAAACACAAGCATTTCTGCAATACGAACAAGAATATCCTCTTCCAAATGAGATTATGCCTCTAGATCATTAGGAATACATTATTTACACTGACGGATCCGCTCAACCAGCCATAGGGAGTAAGCAAGCTTACAGCGCAGCGTGTGCAATCGTTAAAGGTTGCATGCGCGATGGAAATTTCCATCCAAGTTGCACTAAAACGCAAACTCTAGGAGACTGCACGGCTCAGTTGGCAGAATTTAAAGCACTGATACTGGCACTTGTGAATACGGAACACGAATTCCCCACACTAATTGTGTGTGATTCCTTTTACTGTGTACAGTCGTACAATGAATATTTATATCATTGGGAACAAAACGGGTTTAAAGACGCAAAAGGTGGCACAATTAAGCATAAAATGCTATGGGAACAGGTAGTGGAGTTGAGAAATGAACTACCAAGGGCTCACGTGATACATACACTGAGTCATCAGCGTGATGGTGTTCACGTTGAAGGGAATTCATTGGCTGATGAAGCCGCAAAGGGGGCTGTACGTACAGCGTCCGTAGCTGCAGTTACTCGTTCAAAAACGAGAATAGAAGGCGAGATTTTGGTAGCAGTCAATGCTTCACGCAAAGGCAGCACAGCAGTACCTAAAAAATTTCCACTCAAGTACTCCTACAAGTCAGATGCACAAAACATTCCATATGCTCAGATTCCTGGAGTGGGGGATAGAGTAATACCAAATATGGATAGTAGGCAGCACACAAGGGTTTGGGCTCCTCACATACAGGCGTCACAGCGACTATTTCTTTACTGAAACAGCGCTACTGGTGGCCAGGGTTAACAAAGCAGACCAAAGACTATGTCTTAAAGTACAACATCTGCCAGCAGATGAAAGGCTCCACCGTAACACGCCCAGCGCAGACACCATTAATAAAATCAGATAAACCGCTCTCATGTGTATATTTGGACCACTGCGGACCCCTACAATCTGATGGGGCCAAGAAATATATCATTGTTGCAGTGGATTCCTGCTCTAGATTCCTATGGGTTTGGCCTCAGCGCTGTGCTGACGCTCAAACTGTTATAAAAGATTTGTGAGTCTTTATTGGCACATACGCAGTTGGCACGTTACATTCTGACAGTGGCCTGACGTTTAGCTATCGGGCTTACAAAGAGGCCATGGAAGGAATGGGCGTAGCATTCCGGTACTCCTCTCTGTACCATCCTGAGGGAAATTCTGTTGTGGAGAGGAAAAACTGGGACTTAAAGCAATCTTTAACAGCTAGGGTATTAGGCAAAGGCTGTAGATAGGTTGATCACCTTTATGGGGTCCAACGAGCAATAAACAATCAGCCAAGAAGCTCTCTAGGGGGTGTCACTCCTTACAAGGTCCTATTTGGGACAAGAATGTGGGTACCTGATCTTGATTGTGAAGGCACAGTGGCGGATGAAAAACCATTTGATATCCATGATCGTTTGGCTGTTTTACGTGATCTAAATAAATCCAGGACACAACAAAGCAACGTCCACTTAAAACAGACCGCCACTGAGGAAGTCAAGGCAGTAACGGCAAGACCTGTCTGGATCCCAAAAGTCGGGGATCTGGTCAGAGAAAAGATTTGCAGACAAGAAAGAATTCGGACCATCCTACAGAACAGCTGTACCATTCCTAGCAATCCAAGGCACAAGAACTGTACTTCTGCCACCTCTTGCCGGGAAAAAGGAGAAAAGATTTGTCTCAATCGACTTAATCAAACCACACTATGTGGCCGATACTAAACAGTAGGCCTCGTGGACTCCACAGTAGTAGGCGCCCTCCTCTTGCTACAATCCAAGAAGTCCAAACAGAAAGACTCATCACGTTTGAAGAGCCACCTGTACGGAATGAAGGACTAAGCAACAATGCTATGGAACTCGTTCCACTTCAACAAGAAGAAAATCAACTTAACAACCAATTTGCAATCAGACCGACTACAGACGTCTACGTCAACATGCCTCGTCAAGAGCAAAATCCAATTTCAACAAATCCCAATGCAATTCCAACAATTGATCGGACTGCTTCTGGCTATTTCATGAACTTTGATACGTTTTCACTGGATCCAAGCGAGCCGGAAACGACGCCAGCCCAACAATCACACAAATAGAAACTCATTGACTTTTTGAACTTTTTTTAGAAAGACTTACCTGGTGTCACCTTGGATAGAACTATGGTATATCACTGGGATTCTATTTTACCTTTTCTGGCTAGGTTTAATTATAACTTTAAGTATGCTTATTAATGGACGATATCTCCAGCAGAGCTCTACAGCCCAAAGAGTCAATTTGATTTTAAAACCACACCAGTCTTCACATCGTGAACCAAGAGACTTGTCTTCAGTGAACATTACAGCAGTTCCTATACCGGACGGTATAGTATGGGACAAGATTCATTTTGATATATTCGGTCCGACTGAACTTTTAAAGCTTAAACATGTATTTAAAATGTCTTTAAGTGATATCATTACCTTCAGTAAATTGTCTGATGATTGGGACACTGAAACTGTGAATAATTTAATGTCTGATTTAGAAAGAACTGCAGCATTTCCGAACAATGAAATGTTAGAAGGTACATCAGACTATGATACATTGTACTGTTACCAACATTATGGTCATCATTTCTTGCACAAATCTATAACACCTAGAAATGTATTTGAATACCACCAGTGGGAACACTGCCCAACTCCTCCAAAAGGTAGTTCGCAAACTTTTGCACAGAAATTCACATACTTTTCAGGGTTCAACACATCTGACCCGAAGTCATTTTATTACAAAGTGGCAACAACATCAGCACAGAAAATTATGTTGACTAACACCAAACATATTTACTCTGCTTCCTTTATGGCCCAGTTGTCTACACAGGGTTTCGACCTATGGAAGGACACAATAGATTTAAAATCAATCTGGGGTTCTAGGGACTGGCAAGTCCAGGGAACAGAAGCGCTTTTTAGAGCATGCCTCATTCCACAGCAGATGATATTTCTAAATGACACTGTGCAACAGACATCCTGTCTTGGATTAGCCAAGAACAAGGAAATGAACTCACTGGGTTTTCCAGCACCATCACAGATGAGTGGGGGGCAGAATTCAACTACACATGGGGTAGGATTAGATGACATTCTCCAGTACAACAGGTCAGATCCCAATTGGACAGAATGGCTGATTTGGCCCATTGACACAAACACATGTCAACAGAGATTCCTAGGTATAACCGAGGGGTTTAGTATCAGTAGGCCAGATACACGCTATGTACAAAGACAACACCCAGGGGTAGTGACATCCTACAGTGTTGGGAAGTTGTGCCTTGATTGGCTAGAAACCTCAACACTCACAGAAGTAAAACATCATTTGACCTTACTCACACCTGATGTGGACCTTAGGGATTTCTTGTCAGGCCCAAGGAAAACACGTCAGAAACATTTCATATATGCTGGCATTTACGCCTATTATAATGAAAACTGGAAAATGTCCCAACAAGAGGCCGCAGAAAGGATACGGGAAATAGACCATATTAACCTAGAGAAGGCATTAGCTGTAGTGGATAATTGGTTAACAACTTTGACCTCCAGGATTTACTCCTTAGGCAACATTGTGTCTTCGGCAATCGATATATTACAACAAAATCTGTCCTTGTTACAACACGGGAAATCTCAGCTACGTTCTATTGAGATGCTAAGCTGGACGCTGCAATCTTTGCATGCAGGCTATGTGCCCTGGCGTTTCATAAACACCACGTCTCTGTTTTCAGAATACAATCTAACTGATAAACAGACAGAAATGGCACAAAGGGGAGCCAAATATACAATGCTCCGTATTGAGAAACTGGAAAGATTACCATTCACTGTAGCCGAATTATCATCAACTGAATGGCTCATTCATGGCCAAATCACTCTGCCGGTCACTACGTTTCAGTTTCAATATTGCCTTGAGCAAAGGCAGGCAGGCAAATATGAAAAATGGGTAAGGGTTACATTAAGGAAACATGGGAGTTACCATATAGATATCGATGCCGGAATGGGGATCGAGAAGTGTATCTGAGTGGTACAAACTGCAAGAACGCTTTAAGCGGTTCTCTCATGTGTCAGGATATTTCTCTGCACGGAGCATGTAGTGGTTCGGTAGCGAATCTATCTTGTCACATGTCAGTGACCCCAGCGGCCATGATCACGCCGGTTTTCCAGCTGCTCTCGAATGGGAGTTACTTGATGCTAAACGATCAAGGTTGCTGTTGGATGCTACCGGGCTTCGCCTATCTGGTCACTGTTTACTCCAGGGTTACTTGCTGTATGCAAGTATTGTTTCCGCCACTGAACACAGTCAGGGAGGCGCCGTTATGGCCTTCATTGAATGTTTCCTTCATACAATTTGATACTTTGAGGAGACTGAAAGCCATGCTTTTACAGCAACCCGTGCCCTTAACCTCCACTCGAGAGACCTTTGAACTTCAAGTTGCAAGGACCTCGACTGAGATACAGGCGCTTATACGTACAAACTGCCCCTGTCATTTTGCAGAAATGGTGGGTCGTATCTTTAACATGCCTGATACGAGCGGTATTGTACACCTATTTAAGACCATAAGGTCAGGACTATTAAGCACCTTTCAGACAGTCCTCGGAGTAATACCAAATTTTATACACTCCGTATTGGGAAGCGTGTTTGGAGGTCTCCCGCTTATCCTGTTCCTAATTGCAGGAGTCCTGATTGTAATCTTACTGCTACGCAATGGACGGCCCAATTTCCGAGGAAATGGCGAACGTACTCATGGAGCGGAAGTACAGTGAACGCATGGTACAGCTTCTGGGAATACCTTGTGTTGGACTTGGCCCTTTTTGCAGGGTCATCCCTGAACTTTTTGCCTTCCTCCTGTATTTTTTTGACCTGTTGTTGGTGGTTTTATGACTCTGGGCACTTTTTCACTGCTGATCAGTGCTAAAGTGCATATGCTCTCTTTTGTAAATTGATGTATGGATTAGTGACTCCATGATTGGATTATTTGATTTACTTGTCAGACCCTAGTATAGTGCACCATGGGTGCCCAGGGCCTGTAAATCAAATGCTGCTGGTGGGCTTGCAGCACTGGTTGTGCCACCCACAGACGCAGCTTGTAAAGTGAGTCTCAGGCCTGCCATTGCAGAGCCTGTGTGCAGTCTGTGACTGCCATGTCGACTTGGTAAGTGCACCCACTTGCCAGTCCCTAAACCTTCCCTTTTCTGCATATCAGACACCCCTAAGGTAGGCCCTAGGGCAGGGTGCATTGTATGTGAAAGGTAGGACATGCCCTGATGAGTGTGGCATGCCCTGAAAGTGAATTACAGCCATTTTCGTTTGTCACTATTGCAAGGCTACCTGCATCCATAGGCCAGAATGGGCAGTTTGATTATAACATCTTATAATCCTAACTGACCCAGGGAACATGGTAGAAAAACGAATTTAGTATGTCTGAACTCAGAATGATAAAATACATATTTTAGTGAAGTTGGTTTTAACATTCTATGTTTGAAAATACCACTTTTAGAAAGTAGGTATTTTCTTGCCTAACCATCTAGCCTGCTTCTGCTAGCTTGTGTATTGTATGTCTGGTTTTGTGAGTGACAGGGGCTAGGGGACTCCAGGAGACAGGGTGAGTCAGCACTAGGCTGAATAGACCTACCTGCATGAGGAGTGGTGGGAGGAGTATCACCTGGGCCTGAGTAGGGCTGTGCCTGCCTTCCACAATGCTGGCTCCACCTCCTGTGGTGTGTCTGATGACCCTGGCCCACACTGACAAAGGAAGAAGTTGTGCACTGGCAGAATGCACCCAGAACTGGTTTGGGCTAGGTACAGGACCCTCTGCTTTCAGAGGACAAAGGATTTACTGGTATAAATATTGGGGCCCAGACCCCAAGACTTTACATCACTTCTGGAACAACAAGACAAACCTTTGCCAAGGAGAAGAACCAAGGAAGCTGCAGGAGTTTGGACTGCCCCTCTGCCAGTGTGCTGTTTGCTGGGTTGGCCTGCAGTGGTCTTCATTGCCAAGGAAAGGAGAAGGAACTTTCAAAGAACTTTCATCATCTTGCAGAATATTTCTCCAAGGGCTTGAACTATAGCTTGCCTCCTGCTGAAGTCTCAGGGCTACAAGACTTCACCACCAGCTCCCTCCTGAATTCCCTTGCTGGGGATTCTGTCTGCAGAAGCCTGCGTGTCGCTGGGAGCTGGAAGCGTGACTCAACGAGAAGAAGCGTGTCGCTGTCGCAGCTGTTGCCGTCGCATCGCCGGAGAAGCGTGTCGCCCCACAGAGGCCGACGCCGCATCACCAGAGAAGAGTGTCTTCGTCGCTGCTGCCTGCCGTCGCTTCACCAGAGAAGCGTGTCTTCGTCGCAACTGCCTACCGTCGCATCACCGAGGAAGCGTGTCGCCACCGCAAGGGTCGCCGTCACATCACCAGAGAAGCATGTCGCCGTCGCAGCTGCCTGCCGTAGCATCACCGGAGAGGCTTGTCGCAGGGCCTGTCTCGGCTCCAAAGGTACAGAGTTCGCCGCACGGCCGTTGGGCGTGCACGCACCATCTTCACGTCGTCGCATGAAGGGTACACTCTCATCGCATCACACCGGATCGTCACATCGCATCAAGGCGCCTGCTCGCCGCATCGCCCTCCCTGCGAACCCTTTGTTTGTTTTGAGTTACGCATCCAAGGTACTTTTGTGAAAAACGTGTCGCATTTATCATCAACTTGAACTAAGTTACTTCTACCATCTTTAAGTCTATTTTGAGTATAGTATTGTGGATTTTTGTCATTTGTGGTCTTGTGTTGTCTATATAAAGAATACTTATTTTTTTATAAAACCTGTGTGGTGTCCATCTGTAGTGTTTTCACTGTATTACTTTATGTGTTCACAAATGCTTAACACACTGCTTCTGAGATAAGCCTGTCTGCTCGTGCCAAACTACCAAGGGGGTGAGCAGGGGTTATCCAGTAGTATAATCCCCTTTCCCTGACTTAGAAGCAAGGGTCCCTATTTGGACAAAGGTGTATACCAGTGCCAACTAGAGACCCCCAGTTCTAACATTGGGGTCAGCGGTGAGGATTCTGGACTTGCATTTGTGACTCATATGCAGTGATTGGTGTACACTACTAGTGAGTGCAGACCAAACGCAACCACATACATTTTTGGTAGAATTTTTTCTCCTTGGACTGTTATTTTTTCTGAGAACTGCCAATTCTTACTACCATGAGCCGACCAGCATCTGTTGCATCTATGGATCTAGATTTTGAGGAAGAGAGGTTGGAAACCTACAATGTGAAACAGCTAAAGCGCTTTTGCAAAAAATTTAAAGTTCCTACCCAAGGCATTGCCAAAAAAGGATGAATACCAAAAGGCGCTGAGGGCCTGGGTGGAAGCAAAAAATACCCCTGAACTGGTGGTGAAGCCAGTTGGGGATGCAGAGGGGCAGCTGAATATACATTGATTCCAGCCAGGGAAGGGGTACCGTCCCCGCCTGGCAGTAGCGTCTCTTCCAAAGGCCTGTCCCCAGGAGAGCTGAAAGACAGGGAGAGAGATAGGGTGCACAAACTGGAGATGGCCAGGCTCCAGATGGAGGGTCAAAGGGACCTAGAGAATAGCAGGTTGTCCTTGGAGAGAGAGAGGATGAGATTGGAACATGAGTTGAGAATGAGGGAGCTTGATTTGGAGTTCGAGAGGCTTGAGGCCATGAGTGTCTCAGCCCAGCAACAAGAAATTTGTGTAGCTCAGGAAGTGAGCTTGGCTGAGTTGGAAGTGGAATCCAGCTCAGATGGTGGCAGCAATATTGAGTTATCTAGTGCTGAGGGAGTAGTACACACACCCAGAGATGTGGCGCCTGACTTGAAGGAAGGGGTTAACATACACCAGGGAGTTCTAGGATGTGAGGCAGCTCCAGTGGTGCGCAGTGTCCCTGAGGTGTATTAGGAAACTGACGCAGGGGTTCATAGTCCTAGTGGTAGATGGGACACTTTACTGACTCTAGATGAGAGGTACAGGGAGAGGGGTTCCCCCATGGTTGAAGTCCTGGTGTGTGAGTGTGAAGACCACCCAGAAGAGTGTGGGTTGAGTGACAGAGACAGTCAGATACTGTCTTGACAGTCTCAGGAGAGTGGTGTGGGGTACGTGTGCGAGGCACTGGATGGTGAGGTGAAGGGTAGTTTGGTTAACCCTTGTAGGGGGCTGTGTGATCCAATTGTGGGATAGCATATTGTAAGTCCCTGTTTTCCAGAGCTATGCCAACACCTGTTGGAGAGTGAGTTCTCTGACCCCAGGGAGCTCATCAGGGAGGCAGACCTTTTTGTGGATTCCAGAGGGTCTGAAGAGGCATTGGGGAGTGACCCTAAGGAGAGTGGCTCAGGTATTTTCCAACCCAGAGTGGTGGAGGTGGTTCAGAGTAGCCCAGCTAGGTCCCGTTGTAGTGGGAGGGGTATAGGCCTCACGTCCTGTCTTCAAGAAGAAGGAGTGAGACTGGGATGCGTCCCGATAGTGCCCAACCTCAGTCTCAGGGCCTGGATGGTTCTTTAAGGGAACACCAGGTAGGGAGCCTAGTCTGTCCTGATGGGCCACCCATTGAGGGGGATCCCCTAGTGTCTGGTGAACTGGGAGTGTCTGTAAGTAGGCCTCTATCAGTTCTGGTGTCTGGCAGTGCCACTCCTAAGTGGAGGGTGCAGAAGTCCAGATTGAGGGGTGAGAGGGGGAAAGAGTCCCCAGTGGAAGAACCAGTGGGTCAGGGGCCAGCCAGAAGGGCTGAGTCACCAATTAATGACCCTGGTGACACTACTTCTGTACTGGGGGATCGTCACACACGACCCTGGACACCACGCATTTAGTGTGCCCCTTATTTGATTACAGACACAGCTACTTGGTGAGCTACATATAGGGCAGTCCTGCTGGTGCCCTTGTGCATCGGTTGGCTTGCTCCACCTCCAGGCTATTGAACCTGGGATATGTTGTTTCTTTCCATGATTCTTGAACATTACTATTCATGTTTTTTTCCCACCTACTAGGACACTACACATTAGTGTCTACACCAGCCGGTACTGATGCCGCGCATCCTTGACCCTAATGGGGTGAGTTTTTAGATGGTTGCTCTTTTTAGCTGCTCAGTTTGAATACGCATTACCGGTTGTTATGATACTGAGTACGCACATCATGCATGCCACGAGTCACTTGTGTTTAGCATGCTTGAGCCGCATCAATAACACCATGTGGTGCTCTTGTTGTCTTTGTTTTTCATTTCGAACAGAATATCGTGACATTTAACGTTAATGTTGTTGTTCTGTTTTCTTTGCAGGTTGTGTTTTTTTGATCTACAGGTACCACTTTTTAGGGTGCTGTAATGGTGGTCACTATTTTATTTCACTTCATTGTTGACCACTACCAAAAAGTGTAGGTAGATCATTGTTGGTCCTGAAGAATTGCCATTTAATATATTGTTGGGCAAGAAACATGTTGACCTTTTTTACAAACGCATAAATCTCGACATCCTTTGAGTGGAGATACGTGTCTTGTTTTCTTTTTAACCAGGGTAGGGGCCACGTTTAATAAAATTATTTTGAGTGGACCACCTCCCCTTTTTTACTTCCCTACACATCTATATCACCTACACTGTTTTAGGGCCCTCACATGCACTTCACCCACCGGCATATGGAATAAAGATCTCTGCCAAGGAGGCCCCATCACGGGTGCCGATCGGGGATTGCAGCGCCGACCCGATAAGGAGCAGACCCGATGATGAAAGTGGACACCTAGCAGGCTGGGTGTGTGAGGGTCTTTTTCCAAGAGGAGAGGATTCTTCTCCCCACTTTTTACTACTCCACATCTCTACGTGGAGTTCCTATATTGAAAAAAACACTTCCTCCTGCTTTTAACATTAGGAACTGCATACCATTTGTGTAGAGGTTCATTCACGGACATGTATGCTGGACCTGGATAAAGATTAGTCCGCGTTTTTTTCCCCCTTATTGATTCACACATCGTCACACACTGTCAGATGGATAGGCGTCGGGAGATCTGGACCAGGCAGACTGTCACACGACACATGAGTTGTGTGTCACCCTCGGGGGGCACATGTGCTCCCCATGAAGTCCTGGTGCACCGGGCAAGTATTCAACCGCAGGGGTTGGTCCCTGGGTTGAGAAGCCAGGTTCAGGTGTTGTCTGACCTGGAGGGAGGGACAACTGTAAACAGTGTCCTGACCGGTTGGACTTCTAGGGGTACCACTCCAGGTGGGAGGGTACAGCACTCTGGGAGGGGGTGCAGAGGGAGGGGGTCCTCGCCTCTGACCCCGGTTCAACTGGAGGGTCTTAACCCTAGGTTGGAGGGCCAGGTTCGGGGTGTCCCCCTTGACCTGGACGCCCAGTTGGAGAATAGAACCCCTGAACTGGTGGGCGAATTGTGCAGGACACCTGCCACAGGTGCCCTGGCAATTCTGGAAGGGGGTACCACTCCAGGTAGGAGGGTACAGAGCCCCAACAAGGAGAAGGAGGACCGGGTGTGGGAAAGCGCACCCCAGTCTCCTGTCCAGCCGCCAGTTACAGGCCCGGGGCTGGTGGGTCAGTGCCAGGATGTCATACCTGACCTGACAGGAGGGAGAGTGGACACAGGGTGCCAAGCACCTGGGACTACTGCCCCCCACTCTTTAACGCCACAGAGCTTTGAGAGCCCTGCAAGGCATAAGGCCTTGGTCTCATCACTGACCACTGTCAGTGGCCACTGTGGCTTGCTGTCTGTCTGTTGGGACACACCTGTGAGCAAGCTAAGGTTAGGTGCTGCACAGATGGTGTCCACAGGTGAGGAGAAGGGTTCCCCAAGGGTTAGCTTGGTGGGCCCTGAGTGTATGGACAGAGGTACCCAAATAGGTTCAGATTGGCGTAGAACTGGAGTATGCCCCTGCAGTTGCGGGCCAGGGTCCATGTTCTATCGCCCAAAGCAGGGAATCCCATCATGGTAGTGATTGGTCTACCCTGCGTTTTTGCTGGAAGGGGGTTGTGTTGGACTTGGCCCTTTTTGCAGGGTCATCCCTGAACTGTTTGCCTTCCTCCTGTATTTTTTCTGACCTGTTGTTGGTGGTTTTATGACTCTGGGCACTTTTTCACTGCTGATCAGTGCTAAAGTGCATATGCTCTCTTTTGAAAATTGATGTATGGATTAGTGACTTCATGATTGGATTATTTGATTTACTTGTCAGACCGTAGTATAGTGCACCATGGGTGCCCAGGGCCTGTAAATCAAATGCTGCTAGTGGGCTTGCAGCACTGGTTGTGCCACCCACAGATGCAGCTTGTAAAGTGTGTCTCAGGCCTGCCATTGCAGAGCCTGTGTGCAGTCTGTGACTGCCATGTCGAGTTGGCAAGTGCACCCACTTTCCAGTCCCTAAACCTTCCCTTTTCTGCATATCAGACACCCCTAAGGTAGGCCCTAGGGCAGGGTGCATTGTATGTGAAAGGTAGGACATGCCCTGATGTGTGTGGCATGTCCTGATAGTGAATTACAGCCATTTTCGTTTTTCACTATTGCAAGGCTACCTGCTCCCATAGGCCAGAATGGGCAGTTTGATTATAACATCTTATAATCCTAACTGACCCAGGGAACATGGTAGAAAAACGAATTTAGTATGCCTGAACTCAGAATGATAAAATACATATTTTAGTGAAGTTGGTTTTAACATTCTGGGGCATATTATCAAGAACGGCGATAAAATTATCGCCGCTTTAGCGGCAGAAAACTGCTGCTAAAGCGGCGATAATGGGCTTGATAATATGCCCTGGAGAATTCAATAGAAGCCCATGTTCACACCAGAACATGGACTTCTATTGGAATTCTCAAGGGCATATTATCAAGCCCATTATCACCGCTTTAGCGGCAGTTTTCTGCCGCTAAAGCGGCGATAATTATTAACGCCGTTCTTGATAATATGCCCCATTGTGTTTAAAAATACCACTTTTAGAAAGTAGGTATTTTCTTGCCTAATCATCCAGCCTGCCTCTGCTAGCTTGTGTATTGTATGTCTGATTTTGTGAGTGACAGGGGCTGGGGGACTCCAGGAGACAGGGTGAGTCAGCACTAGGCTGAATAGACCTATCTGCATGAGGAGTGGTGGGAGGAGTAGCACCTGGGCCTGAATAGGGCTGTGCCTGCCTTCCACAATGCTGGCTCCACCTCCTGTGGTGTGTCTGATGACCCTGGCCCACACTGACAAAGGAAGAAGTTGTGCACTGGCAGGATGCACCCAGAACTGGTTTGGACTAGGTACAGGACCCTCTGTCTTCAGAGGACAAAGGATTTACTGGTATAAATATTGGGGCCCAGACCCCAAGACTTTAGATCACTTCTGGAACAACAAGATGAACCTTTGCCAAGGAGAAGAACCAAGGAAGCTGCAGGAGTTTGGACTGCCCCTCTGCCAGTGTGCTGTCTGCTGGGTTGGCCTGCAGTGGTCTTCATTGCCAAGGAAAGGAGAAGGAACTTTCAAAGAACTTTCATCATCTTGCAGAATATTTCTCTAAGGGCTTGAACTAGAGCTTGCCTCCTGCTGAAGTCTCAGGGCTACAAGACTTCACCACCAGCTCCCGCCTGAATTCCCTTGCTGGGGAATCTGTCTGCAGAAGCCTGCGTGTCGCTGGGAGCTGGAAGCGCGACTCAACGAGAAGAAGCGCGTCGCTGTCGCAGCTGTTGCCGTCGCATCGCCGGAGAAGCGTGTTGCCGCCGCATTACCAGAGAGGCGTGTCTTCGTCGCAGCTGCCTGCCGTCGCATCATCGGGGAAGCGTGTCGCCACCGCAAGGGTCGCCGTCGCATCACCGGAGAAGCGTGTCGCCGTCGCAGCTGCCTGCCGTCGCATCACCGGAGAGGTGTGTCACAGGGCCTGTTGCGGCTCCAAAGTTACAGAGTTCGCCGCACGGCCGTCGGGCGTGCAAGCGCCATCCTCACGTTGTCGCATCGCATCAAGGGTACACTCTCATCGCATCGCACCGGATCGTCGCATCGCATCGAGGCGCCTGCTCGCCGCATCGCCCTCCCTGCAGACCCTTTCTCTGTTTTGCGTTACGCATCCAAGGAACATTTGTGAGAAACTTGTTGCATTAATCATCAACTTGAAATAAGTTACTTCTACCATCTTTAAGTCTATTTTGAGTACAGTATTGTGAATTTTTGTTGTTTGTGGTCTTGTGTTAAGTCTATATAAAGAATACTTATCTTTATAAAAACCTGTGTGGTGTCCATCTGTAGTGTTTTCACTGTATTACTGTATGTGTTCACAAATGCTTAACACACTGCCTCTGAGATAAGCCTGTCTGCTCGTGCCAAGCTACCAAGGGGGTGAGCAGGGGTTATCCAGTAGTATAATCCCCTTTCCCTGACTTAGAAGCAAGGGTCCCTATTTGGACAAAGGTGTATACCATTGCCAACTAGAGACCCCCAGTTCTAACACCTTGCCTAAGAGAACTGAATGCCTCTTGGTTTCTGTCGTTTAGACCAGTCTGGGTGGATGCATCTTACCTGTTCTTCGATGCCTGTTTTGCGAAGAAGAATGCACCTTGGATCTCTGTCTAACGTTTCCATCAGATACGCCTCCGGACATGGATGCTATGCTGGACCCCTAAAGGCCCATGCTCTGCGTTGTCCCCAGCGTCTTTCAATTCTGATGAACGCATTCCTTGAGAATCCACAGGTGCTGTTTGCTCCTGCTGGGTTTAGGTGATTCCTCCACAGGCACTCAGGTAACAACTGCCGCACAAGCTGCCGCAGCACCGACTGTTGGTAGTGCTGAATTCCATCTATGTGCGATTGACGTTCTCTGTGAGGCGTTGGATTTGTCGTCTGCAGTAGCTAACACTGATAATGCTGTATCTCCCAGCCAGGACACTTAATCTGGAATTGGCTCATCGCGTCCTGGGAAAAAATTCAGCTTTTCCATTTCGTTTCATAAATAAACAAACTAAATTTGGATCACTTCCTAAATTGACACTTTCACTTGATAAAGAATGGCCTTCTTCTGCTTATAGTAATGCAACTTTTATGAGTGAGACAGAATTGACTTTTTCAAGTGGCAACAAAAGAATAGCGATTTTTAACATCTTAATCATTTTTAAATGTCTTTTTAAAACCATGTTTTTAGCTGTTTTTAACCCCTTTGGTGCTCAGGACGGCCCCCGGCCATCTGACGTCACGGTGGGCATGTGCGGAGGATGGCCGGGGGCCGTCCGTAACACTCCCACTCATTAATTCTCCCGCACAGCGGGAGAATTCGCGCAGCACCAAAGGGGTTAAGAGAATTTTTAAATTGTCCAGATTTTAAGTATGGTCATTGTCATCCAATATGAAAGTGGAGTGGGTGTTATGTTTCATATAGAGGCCCTAATATAGACGCGTTCATATATGCCGTATATGGTCATATTCGCATATGCCCTAATATGGTGATAAATGTACATGTTTCAATCAAAAGGAGGGGGGAGAGAGAAGGGAAGTAATGATCCATTCATCTTCCAGGATAATACAAAAAATCAATAGGGGAATGGATCACTTGTAACCACTTTACCAGGGTTTATTAGTTCGTGGTTCCGTCTTAAAAAACCCTCATATACGTACGTAACTGGATTTGAGAAAAAGGCGGTATATCTTGTTTCTCCGCCTATACGTAACGTAACGTAACAACATAGTCATGGGGTTTATTATGTATATTGACCTCCACCCGGAGGTTTAACCACTGGTATTCACAGTAGTGTCCAGAAACAGAAACGTTAAAAAATGGTTGTGATAAGGTGATGTTAAAATTCTTCAAACATCCTCACGAACGCGAAAAAAATGTTTATTAGCAAGTGGGAGTTAAAGAAATTAAAATGGTGAGCGTGTGTTTTTAGACCATGTTAGTATGTCTAAACACACTGAAAAAGTGTCCTTTTATTCGGTCGACATGTTTCTGCCCTGTATGCCCAGCCGGGTCTATGGGGCTTTCTTCAGGACCAGAAAGAGTTTATCAGTGCAACTACCATTTGTATTGCACTTCTCAGCGGGGTAATATTAGTCAGCTGTAGATAATCAGGTCAATAGTACCTTAAAGACACTTGTTATAGCGTCTTCAGGGCTTGGCAAGTTTATCCTTGCTTGCTGCAGCATGGACTGTCCGCTGCTTGTGTTTGCTCTGCCCACGGTGGTCAATGCCCTATTATAGTCATGATCTCCTATGCCCTAATATAGGCATGATCTTTCACCTACATTAGTTCCCTACAGTACACAACGAGCTCTGAGGTTGAACGTTATCTAGTCTGTGGTTAGAACACTGCAGGGTTTTTCCCGAACACAGGCCTACAATGTACTCATAAATTATGCATGAGAATTCACCAGCTACATCTCCCGCATAATATGTATGTACAAAGTTCACCCCTGACATCTTCCTCATGTCTAACAAAGACCAATACAAACCATACTGAGGGACGAGATACTTTAGGGTATAAATACACCACATCTTGCCACAGTAAGATAGAGGGAACCGAGGCTTCCATGCTGACACACTGACCAGAGACGCTGAGGCTCCTGTATGCAGTCGCTCCAGCTGACAGCGGTCTAACACAGCCCTTGCGGGGTGTCCAACTTGAGACCAGGATGGGGTTCCACACTCTCTCTATTCAGGTATGGGGGTTCGACTAAATCTTAGAAGGATTCTTGGCTCTTAGGCTTTTTGACCTACACATATGCTAGGTACACTCAGGTACATCTAGTTAGGCATCGTAGGAGTACGCACACTTTCATAATGCTTTTTATATTCATGTATGTATTCATGATTATTGCAATATGGTAGAACTGTTCTATCCCTTCACTTTTATCGTACTGCTGATAATATATCTCTGCTATTGTCTGCTGGTTGCTGCAGCACATATATTTTACACTAGAATAACAACTGTTCAATAAATACTTATTGAAACGCCCAGACTGTTTATTCTGTGTAACTCTCTGAGACAAACCGAATAAGTAAGCACGAGTGACTGAGTGAAAAGTAGTATATTGTTTCCACGATTTTGAGGGATCAGGGTTGTCATGATCTAAGGTGGCCAGAAACTAATCTCTCCCCGATACGAGGAGATTCTAGTGGCACTGTGAGCTAGCTAATGCAAATCCGGCTAACATATGCGGTGGGGGTGCACAAAGCCAGTCTGCCACCAAGCCCACGGTTTATGTTATCCAAACGCGCAGGTCCTGCATGGGTACTATAGGAACTACACGACACCTCTGTTCCAGTTTTAATAACTGTTTATCACTGGCTGTAACCGGTAGTTTTTCTGTCACCGTCCAGGTGAAATCGTTTTCATTATGGCCTGCTGTCTGAAAATGGCGCATCATTTTTGTGATTGTCTTCACGCATCGGATTGTGCTGCGGTGTTCATTAATCCGTACTTTTATCTTGCGTGTTGTCATTCCGATGTACATCAGATGGCACTTGCACGTGATGACGTATACCACATTGCTACTGTTGCAATTAGAATTTTTTTTCTGTTGCCATGGGATTCTCAGGCCCAGGTCAATCTCCTTGCTGGTCTTCATCAGTGGGCAAACGTTGGAACCGCCGCATGGAAAATGGCCTACAACCTCAGGAAGGTTCCACAGTGTTTAGGGTTTTCCAGTGGCGCAGAATTATTCTTTTCACTTCATTGGATTCCGTGCCGTATGTGGTTACGCAAACCAACCTAGTGTTTTTGGGTTTTGTGTATGTTTCCAGTAGCGTCTCCCTAGGGTTGTTTTTTGCTCTCTTAAAAGCCCTTTTGAGCAACCTGTTAGGGTAGGACTTTTCTTGGAGTTTTTTTGCTAGTATTTCGGCGTGATCTTCATACGTCTTTATCTCCGAGCAGTTCCTGCGGAGCCTCAAGAATTGGCCCACCGATTGTCTCCAAGGACTTTGGGATAAAAGCTGTCATAGCGGAGGAGGTTGTTTACGTCTGTTGGTTTGTAATAAACCTCTGTTTTAAGTATCCCATTCGGAGGCCAGATTTTTAAGTCCAAAAAGGTAATGGACTCCCTGCTTGTTGTCATGGTAAACTTGAGGTATTCATCTCTGGTATTTAGCCAGGTTAAAAATTCTGTGGCTTCTGTTTCTGAACCTCTCCAGATCAGGAAAATGTCATCTATGAACCTCTTCCACACCAACATCTTGGTGCCAAAAGGGTTGTTGTTGCCAGAGATGTATTTCATCTCAAAATCATGGAAGTACGAACAGGCGATGCTAGGGGCAAATGTACTGCCCATCGAAGTTCCATGGGTCTGCAAGTAATAATTTCCTTCGAATTCAAAGAAGTTTTTAGTTAAAGCCTATCTGGCGCAGTTCAGGACAAACTTCTTGGGTGGGATGGATTCCCATTCTTCATTTCTCAGTAGGGTCTCGATTACCTGAAGGGATGATTCCTGAGGTATGCTGGTGTACAGCGCCTCGACATCTAGAGTGATGAAGATGTCGGTGGCTGAATTTAGTGTCTGTGTGGTTGATTCGGGCGGTGAGCAACTCCAAGGCTAAGACTTGCCATAAGCGGAGAAACCAAGTGGCAATAGAAGGGGTGTCAGGTTTCTTCCAGTAGAGAGCAATAGACTGGCGTGTTGCCCCTAACATATGTGTTATTAAACTCCAGTCCGAATGGGTCATTGCTACCAGTGTTGAAGGTCTGATGCCCAGAAGGGTTACTTTCGGAGAGCTAGAGATAGGGAATCCAACTGTATCTTTGATGTGGCTAAGGATTTCTTTCCAGAATAACGTCAGGTTGGGGCAAGACCACCAAATGTTGATAGAGGTCGCCTCTATCACCCTGGCATCTCCAACAGGTTGGGGGATAGCCCGGTACCATCTTCTGGATGCGGGTAGGGGTAAAAGACCATTGTGTCATGAGCTTGTAGGCCGATTCGCTTTGTGTAATGCTTTGATACATTTTGGGAATGTCCCGCCATAGCCGGTCCCAGCCCTCCAGGAGAATCTCCTCACTAAGGTCTGTATTCCATTCTTTTTGATAAGTGTGGGGTTGGAGTTTATGCGAGTGTTGTAGCAATTTGTAGGAGTGGGAGATCAGTCTTCTCGAGCCCTCAAAGTTGCGGACTAAAGTCTCGAAGGCAGTAAGCTGTCTGGTTGCCCTTTGTGTGTAAGTGGGAGAGGTTAACCAGTGCCGTAGTTGATAATATTGCTCCTGCGCCATGCCAGTGAAGTGGAATGATTTTTTGCACTGGTCAAAGGTGAGGAATTTGTCTCCCTAAAAGAGGTCCTGGATTATGTGGCATTCGCCTTCTGTCCAGGAGCTAAAGGCCAGAGGTTGCAATCCAGGGAGAAAAATGGGGTTGCGAGCTATGGGAGTATTAGGGGAAGGAAAGGAGGTCAGAACCCGAGATATTGCCAGTTTGTCCCATATGTCTAGGACCATTCTCGTGGGGGTGACTATGTATGCGCTACGTGGGCAAGCCCCACAAGGGAGACAGGCTAGGTCCCATAAAGGCCTACATGCGACCACCTGGTCCATATGGAACCAATGCTTTTCACTCTCCCAAACCGCCTATTCTGAGATGTAGCTAAGGTGACAGGCCCAATAATATTCAAGGAGGTTGGGGCATGCTAGCCCTCCCCGATTTCGGGGAAACATCAAGACCTTGTTAGAGAAAGGCGGGCGAGATTTGCCCCAGATAAAGCTGGTTATATCCCGTTGGAGAGATTGAATATTGATTTGCAGGATTGGGGTAGGGAGGGTTTGGAATAGATATAATATCTTTGGAATGAGTGACATTTTTACTGCGTTGATACATCCTAGCCAAGAGAGAGGGAGGTTACGCCATCTATGGATCTCCTCCCGTATGGCGCATCTGTAACTCTGCCAGTTGGCTTGAGTCCAGGTGGAGAGTGAAGGAGACAGGTCCAGGCCGAGATATCTTATCGTCGTTTTAGACCATTTAAGAGGGATAAGATTTTGTAGATCTCGTACCTTTGAGGTCGGTAGGGTGAGGTTAAGAGCATGGGATTTGGCTAGGTAAATCCTAAAGCCAGAGGCTTCCTCAAAAGAGCACAAGAGTATAGCTAACGCCGGGAGAGATGAGGTCAGAGTAGTTAGGGAGAGGAGGAGGTCATCCGCAAACAAGGAGATGTTGTGTTCATATCCTCCGAGGGGAATGCCTGAGATAGCTGGTGAATGGCAGATAGCGATTGCAAGAGGTTCCACTACCAGGGCAAAAAGGAGTGGAGATAATGGACACCCCTGTCTGGTGCCTCGGTGTATGAGGATGGGAGAGGTAAGACGGCCATTAAATCGGATACGTGTAGTCGGTGGTGTGTATGGAGCCATCAGCCTGGAGATCATGATCAGTCCAAGTCCTATTTGCTTCAAAACATCCCTCAGAAATTGCCAGTCTACCTGGTCAAAGGTTTTCTCAGCATCCAATGACACCAGGCAGGCAGGCAGGTATGTCCCTATATTGGGCTTTTTCAATCAAATGTGCAATGCAACGGATATTGTCTGCGCCCTGACGGTGATGAATGAATCCGACCTGATCTGGGTCTATGATACCAGGCAGGTAGGGTTCCAAATGGTTTGCAAGGATCTTTGTGTAAATCTTCACGTTGGTGTTTAGGAGTGCAATGGGGCGGTACGAGGTGCAAAGAAAGGGATCTTTCCCAGGTTTAGGAACTAGGATGACCTCAGCTTCTGACATGGTTGGGGTGAGGCCAGTGGCGTCCGTGAAGTTATTAAAAAGGTGAAGGAGGTGGTCTTGGTGCTGTGGATAACAAATGCAATAAAAGGAAACAGGAAGGCCATCGGGGGAAGGAGTTTTCCCTGTTGGGAGCTGTTTAGGAGCTTTTGCTATCTCTTCTTGTGAGATTGGTTCATCTAACATTTTCATGTGATGGTAGCTGATAGGATCCCAGGGGCAGGAATCCAGAAAAGACGTAATCTTCTCAGGGGCACAGGGTTTGTCTGCATACAGATCCCTGTAAAAATTTGAGAGGGTTAGGGCCTTGTCAGATTCCGATGTGGCCCAAGTGCCATCTGCATGCATAAGTTTGGAAATATGGGCGTGCGTGGTCTGAGCTCGTAAGCGCCGCACAAGGCATGTCCCAACCTTGTCTCTCCCTGTGTAGAATTTTAGTTTAAGAGCGAGTAGGAGGCATTCTGCCTTGTTAGTGCGGTGTAGTCAAAGCTGTCCTCAAAATGCAGCCAGTTGCTTTTTGTTGCGAGGTGAGGGATGTTGGTGGCCTTTTCGTTTTCGCTCTTTTGTCATGAGAGGGAGGGGTGCGCACTAGCGGTACTCACTCAGACACATAGGGGTGCCCGTAGACCAGTGACTTATTTCTCAGCTTCCCTATATCTGGTAGCTTCTGCGTTTTCCGGATGTCCCTGTTCCGTTGCTGCAACAGGTGTCAGCATTGAAAGATGTGAAAGCATTGCAATTGGTCACCCTCTTACTGTCTATGTTCCACACTCAGTGGAACTCCTGATGACGAGGACCAAAATTCAGCACTTGACAAATAACAGGCTTACTAAGTATGAGCAAGTTATATTGGCATCTGAAAATGTCTCCTTGAAAAGGTGTTCTATGTTGAATCCTGCTGCACTGATGCCATTTCTAACTTTTGAAGGAGAAGATTGTGAGGAACACGACTGCTTGGATGTGACTGAACTTTCTACCAAACCCAGACACGACATTGTCGATGAACCCTTACCCGAATCTGATCTGGTCCTCTTTGTTGATGGTTCATGCTTAAGAGACAATGAGGGTTGTTTGAGAGCAGCTTTTGCTGTTTGTACTATTTCTGGAGTTGTGGAAGCCGCTTGCTTGCAAGGAGTATATTCTGCACAAGTGGCTGAAATAATTGCCCTGATATGTGCATGCCTCATCTCCGATCGGGTCCGAGTGACTATCTTCACAAATAGTCAGCATGGGTTTGGAGTTGTTCATGATTTCGGGCAGTTGTGGTCACAGAGGGGGTTTGTAACATCATCAGGATCTCCTATCAGGAACAGAGAATACGTACGACAACTGATAGAGGCTTTGCAGAAGTCCAAGGAAGTAGCGGGGGTGAAATGTGCAGCACATAGGAGAGGGGAGGATTTTGTAATAAAGGGAAATCTCTATGCCAATGAAGTAGCTATCTTTGGAGCCATACATGCTTGTATTTTTAATGGGGAATATGTGGGAAAGAGCACAGAAAAGACCAAGCTCAGCATGATGTTGGCTGTGGCGGATAACTGGGATGAGGTTAAACGTCTCCAAGAAGAGGTCCCTGAAGAGGAAGAAGCAGCGAGGATTAGAGCAGGTAGTGAGAGAAGAGGGGATGGCATTTGAGTGGCAGTGGATAAAAGGGCAGTGTTACCCAACTGTTTGTTCAATCCACGGTTTCGTGAGTATGCTGAGGCAGTGTGTCATAGGTGTGTTACGTGTCAGCAAATGAATGCAGGAAAGAAAACTGTGGTTGCTTTGAGTCACATTGGGAGATCAGGAGGAACGTTTAACAGTATACAGTTGGACTTCATCGAGATGCCCAGGTGCAATGGGTTGAGGTATATTTTGGTGGTGGTGTGTATCTTCTCACTTTGGGTTGAGGCGTATCCAACTAGGCGGTGTGACAGTCTCACAGTGGCGAAGCTATTGCTTAGAGGGGTCATTCCACAGTTTGGATTTCCAACCTCATTGGAATCGGACAGAGGAACTCACTTTCATAGTGAGATCATGAAGCTCTTGTGTGCCGCCTTACAAGTTGATCAGAGTCTGCATTGTAGTTACAGGCCGGAGGTATCTGGCCTGGTGAAGCAAATAAATGGGACTATCTGATAAGAGTGGCAAAAGTTTGCTCATCCATGTCTTTGAATTGGCCGGATGCATTACCCTTGGTGCTGATGAGCTTGCATAGCACTCCCGATAGGAGAACAGGACTTTCGCCCCATGAAATATTAATGGGGAGGGTGATGTGCTTGCCTGCAATACCAGCTACAACATTGATAAGCATCACCGATGATTTGGTTCTTGATTATTGCAAGGGACTGGCTGATGTGGTTAATTCTGTGTCTCTCCAGGTCGAGGCTGCAACCGCACCTTCCTCGAAGGATCTCCTGCATTCCTAAGCCCGGGTGACTGGTTGTTGGTCTGAAAAGACGTGAGGAAGAACTGTCTTGATGCACGGTGGCGAGGTCCGTATCAAGTGATTCTGGTCACAAGCACAGCTGTGAAGTGTGGAGGCTTACCGAACTGGATCCACGCCTCCCCCACCCGCAGAGTTCCAGGACCCCTGGAGGTAACAGCTCCTCTCGGTCAAAGAAATCCTGCTGAGACCGCAAGGTCAGGAGAGAGGACAAGCCAAGCTGTAAGGGTTCCTGTCGAGACTGACTGCTCACCAAGTCAAGCTGAGGAGGATCAAGTTGAACAGGATCCAGGTATAAACTCTGAGAAAGACGGAACCATTAAAGTTGACATAGAGTCAGATTCAGGTGTGGGGCAGGCATGAGTGGAGAGGAGGAGGACAGAAGCTGTAAGCAAGATGTGGCCAGTGAGAAAATAAAGACTGAATTTGAGGCTTGCATCAGAAAGGGAGCTCGCTCCCATCTCTGAAACGTCTGAATCTGAGCAAAGTGACGCAGAGCCAAGTCAAGAAGGCTTAAGGAGATCAAAGGGAGAGAGAGTGCCGTGCCGGAAGTACGCTGCTCCAGAGTGGACGTACCTGGTCAAAGATGCAGGGACCAGGGAGGTCCGGGAGGCTGGGGTCTGGAAGAGTGAGACGCAGGGAGACCACACTGATCATTGACATTGAACTGTTAGTCCCTGGAGTTGAGGCCCTCGGGCTCTTGACTCTGATGGTACCAGATCCTCCAAAGCTTAGTGGATTGCGAATTCTGATCTTAAATCAACTCTCATTTCCAATGTTTGACCGCCAGCCCTCATCTCAAGAATTGGCAGCTTTTCGTATGGAGATCTTGCAACTTGTTGTTGATGCCCTCAGCACCGATTTGATCTGTGATGAAAATTGAACTGGATAAAGAGAAAGAAAATACATAATCATTGCTCTAAAAGAAGATAACCTAGGTCCGAGTGGAAGGAGAATACATTTAGGGATTTTCAGTAGAAGAAGAAAGAGGGCTAGGGATGGCTGTTGATAAACTGTAAATCAATACTGTTGAACTAAATACAGAAGAATTCCAGGTTCCCAAAGGGACTCAGTAAGAACTTTGTGTGCAGAACTATTAAGTGAGAAGAAAAGACTTTTGTTGATTCAACTATTGCACCTTGTCGGAAAACTGATTCAATATGGAGTCTGGAAATGCGAACCGTAGGCAGAAATGCATGATAGGTACACTCATAGCAGGGGTGATTATAGTCATTACTGTAGTGGTCATTACATCCATAGTTGAGTCCAATTTTGCAGTAGAGGAAGGGGGATGAGGTACACCTACACCTTCTACGTCAGACATAAGAGAGGGTGCATCAGAGTCAGATAGGGACATGATAGAAGAAGCTAGTCAATTATTATATGTAGACCTATCCAAAGGTGATTTTACGTTAAATGCGTACGTAAGATTATTGTATGAGTATGTGGATACCATGGATGCGAAAAATTGCTATGTGTGCATGCAGTTGCCAGCATCTGTGCAGGAGGGCATCAGATATCACCTCCTACCCCTGACATATGGCTTCACTTGTAGTGTGTTGCTGAGTATGTTTTGTGGAAAACACATTTTGAGTACTACTTCTCTAATTATGACGTAGTACTTTCTGAGGTCTCAGTTCTTAAATATCTAAACAAATATGATTATTGTTAGACTTGGCATCTTTTAGGGCGTGTTTCCCCTGACTTTTTGCTTTCTGACCTCCTGGTTTTGACTCTGTTTTTGCTGGTGTAATGATTCTGCGCACTTTCCTCACTGCTGTCCAGTGGGAAAGTGCAAGTGCTCCTGGATAAAATGTGTTATGGATTGGTATTTCCATGATTGGCCTATTTGATCTATGTGTCAGTCCCTAGTAAAGTGCACTGAGAGTGCCAGGGCCTATAGATCAAATGCTGTTGGAGGGCTGCAGCACTGGATTGTGCCACCCACGCAAACAGCCCGTAAAGTGTAACTCTGGCCTGCCATTGCAGAGCCTGTGCGCAGCCTGGGGCTGCCATGTCGACTTGGCAAGTGCACACACTTGCAAGTCCCTAAACCTTCCCTTTTCTACATGTGAGTCACCCCTAAGGTAGGCCCAAGGTACCCCTGTGGGCAGGGTGCATTGTATGTGAAAGGTAGGACATGCCCTGGTGTGTGTGGCATGTCCTGATAGTGAATTACAGCCTATTTCGTTTTTCACTATTGCAAGGCTACCTGTTCTCCATAGGCCAGAATGGGCAGTTTTGATTATTACAGCTTATAATCCTAACTAACCCAGGGAACATGGTAGAAAAACGAATTTAGTATGCCTGGACTCAGAATGATAAAATACATCTTTTAGTGAAGTTGATTTTAACATTCTGTGTTTGAAAATACCACTTTTAGTAAGTGGGTATTTTCTTGTCTAACCATCCAAGCCTGCCTCTGCTAGGTTGTGTATTCCTTGTCTGGAGTGTGAGTGACAGGGGCTGGGGGATGCCAGGAGACAGGGTGAGTCAGCACAGGGCTGAATAGCAAGATCTACATGTAGATGGGTGGGAGGAGATGCACCTGGGACCTGAATAGGGCTGGGCCTTCCCTCCACAATGCTGGCTCCAACTCCTGTGGTGCGTCTGATGTCCCTGGCCTGCACCGTGAAAGGAAAGAAGGAGACTTGTCAACAAAGTGCTCCAGGACTGACCAGAACTGATTTGGACGAGGCAAAGGCTTCTCTGCCTCCAGAGAACAAAGGAATTTGGGATATAAATATTGGGGCCCTGACCCCATGAAATTAGAACTCTTTTGGATCAATAAGACTGCCAAGAAGAAGAGCTGGAGAAGCTGTGAGGAGGAACTACCACTCTGCTGTGTGCTTTGCTGTGTTGACCTGTAGTGGCTGCTTCTGTCTTGGGCAGTGAAAGACTGGAACTGAACTTTCTGCAATCTACTTTGTGAGTGTCTCCAAGGGCTTGAGGTAGAGCTTGCCCCCTGTTCAAGAAGTCTCAGGAACAGCAAAGACTTCAACCCCGACGCCGTCTACGACGCCGCTGCCAACGCCGTGTCCTGAAGGCACCGCAGAGGGCACCGGCGCAACGCCGCACCGCGACCCTGGTCTCACCGACGACGCCTGCTGACGGCGCCACCGAGCCGCTGCTCGCACCGCGACCTGTGGGCACCGCACTTCGCACCGCCTCGCTTCACGACGACGCCGTGGTATCCCCGACGACGCCGCTCCACGCCGAACTTGACGCCGCTGCTTGCACCGTGGTTCGGGGGCACCGCTCGTAAGCTACACAACGCACCGCCCTCATCCCGCACCGCAGCCTTGGCCCACCGACGCCTGTGCCATCGACTCCAGTTCGTCAGCCGACGACAGCGCTGCAGCTACGACGATGCCGCTGCTGCACCGTGACCTGCCAGCACCATGACGAGCATCGCCTTCATCTCACACCCCGACCCTGGTCTCACCGACGACGCCATCCGACGCCGCCACCGAGCCTCTGCTCGCACCGCGACCTGAGGGCACCGCACGCCGCACCGCTGCACTTCGCACCGCAGCACCCGACGCCGGCCGGAACCAGCGCTCCTGACTTCAACAGAGGAGATCGATCTGCAACGCGTGTGACTTCGAGGGCCCCGACGACGCCCGCTCCGACCTCCGGAAACGACGCCTGCGGACGCCGTGTCTTCGGAAGCTCACCGCGAGGTCATCGACGCCCTGCATTTCTGAAAGGTACTGTTTGCGGGTCTTCCCGACACCGTAGCTGACCCGCGACGCCGTGGTCAGCCAGAACTGTTTGGATTTGTTTGCCCATGACGCCGTGATAGCCCCAGACGGAGCTATTGACATCAAGGAACTGTTTTTAAAGACATTTTGAGAAGTAACTATTTTTGAAGTACTGTACAGTGGATTTTTATCGTATTTGGTCTTGTTTAAAGTATATAAAAATATTGGATATTTTTCTAAACTGGTGTGGTGTCAGTTTGTAGTGCTTACACTGTATTACACTTGGTTATGTGCAAATGCTCTACACACTGCCTCTAGAAGAAGCCTGACTGCTCGTGCCAAGCTACCAAGGGGGTGAGCAGGGGTTATTTTAGGAGTGTAACTCCCTTACCCTGACTAGGAAGAAGGGTCCCTACTTGGACAAAGGTGCAAGCCCTTGCCAACTAGAGACCCCCATTTCTAACATTGGTTGTCAGCGGTGAGGATAGGACTTGTGTTTGCACTTGACTTACAGTGATTGGTGTGTACTACTACCATATCGCAGACCATTATGTACCACTTACAGGTTCTTTTTCTTTTTGGCCTATTTTTGATCTTGAAAATTTGAACTTGCTACTTCAACATGCCTTAATCAATAGCATCATCAATTGCATCTGTAGAAATTGCCTTTGAGGAGGATCGATTGGAAACCTACAATGTGAAGGATTTAAAATCGATTTGCAAGAACCTGAAAGTCCAGGTCAGAGGCCTCACCAGGAAGGAGGAGCTACAAAAGGCGCTGAGGGCCTGGGTAGCAGCCAGAGGTGCCAGTGGGCAACCTGGTGATCTCAATGGAGAGGTGGAGGAGCCTGTTCCTAGGGTGGATGTGCTTTTGGGAGGGGGGGAACCCTCCAGGCCAGGCAGCAGTAGTTTGTCCCCAGAGGAGCTGGAGGACAGGCGGGAAGTAAGGAGGTTTGAAATGGAGAAACTCAGAATAGAAAGTGAGAGGGAAGAGAAAAGAATAGCCATGGAGGAAAGGAAAATGGTACTAGATCATGAGAGAATGATCAAGGAGCTGGAGCTAAAGAGTAGATCCGGTTCAGATGGTGGCAGCAATTCTTCAGCACACACAGACAGGATTGTACACATCCCCAAGAATGTAGGTAAAGAGTACAAAAGGGTGATGACATACAAAGGTGGTTTCAAGGGTACGAGTTGTCTATTCACATGAATGGGGTCCCTGAGAGGAACTGGGGAGCGGGGTTGTGGCCTCTCTTTCCAGAGGAAGCTAGGGATACTCTGATAGCTTTGGGTAAGGGGCAGGACCTCACCTATGCTGACATGAAAGACGCTCTCCTCACTAGGTATGGGCTCACTCCTGAGAAGTACAGGGATCAGTTTAGGTCCAGTAAAAGTCTGAGGCCAACACTTGGTTGGAATGTGTGGATATGTTCTGTAGGTCGCTGGATGGTTGGGTGAAGGGCAGTAATGTAACAGATTTTCAGGGGCTCTACAATTTGATTGCATGGGAGCACTTGTCTAGTCTATGTTTTGCAGATCTGCGCCAGCACCTAGTTGATAGTAAGCTAACTGACCCCAGGAAGCTTGCTATGGAGGCGGACCGCTGGGTGAGTACCAGGGTCCACAAGAAAGCATTTGGGGAGACTCAGCCAAAGGTGGGCAGGGTCCCCAGCAGAAAGGGGGGGACAAGGGTAAAGCACAGGAGTTCTCTAAAGGGCCCCAAACTAGTACCCAGGGTAAAGGTTCCCAGCCCCCCGGTGATAAGAAGAAAGGGGTCTCTACAGGGAAGCCTGTTGAGACCGGCCCCCGCAAGTATTATGCATGTGACCAGGTAGGTCACTTTAAGGGGGACCCCAAGTGCCCAAAGGGGACACAGCCACCCACCGGTGGACAATCCAAAGTGTTGGCTAGTGTAGCGCTTGGGGAGGAGGGGTGCCCACAGGAGGGTGGGGATCCCGCAGAAATGACCCTTGTCTCACTAGGGGACAGTGAGATGGTCCCAGGAAACCAGGTGCCCCCTAACACAAAGAAATATAGCACCTGGGTGACCATCAATGGGAACAGGGTAGAGGCTCTCAGAGATACTGGAGCCAGTGTGACCTCAGTCCGGTGTCACCTGGTCTCTGAGAAGCAGGTAGTCCCAGGGGCATTCCACCAAGTAGTTGCTGTAGATAACTCTGAGCGCCAGTGTATGGTGGCGCAGGTTCCCTTTGAATGGGGGGAGGTTTCAGGTCCCTTGAGGGTGGTTGTGAGCCCCACCATGCCTGTAGATTGTCTGCTAGGTAACGACCTGGAGCAGTCCTTATGGAAGGATGTTGAGCTCAGGTCCCACTTGGAGATGCTTGGGTTGCCAGAGTGGGCATGCGTGTCTACTAGGTCAATGGCAGCCAGGAAGGGTGATCAAGAGGACTTGGAGCCTGAAACAGTGGCCCAAGTCCCTGCCAAGAGAAAGGGCAGGGGGTGCGGGAAACTGGCCCCCGAAGTTCCCACGGACCGGGAGGAGGCGGACCTCGAGGGGGACGCCCCGGTGCCTACAGGGGAGCAGGTAGCCGAACTGGGAGACATCTCTGAGCTGACCCATTGGCAGCAAGAAGGGGGTCCCACCAGGGAGGAGTTCTGCAGGGAGCAGAACGAGTGCCCTACTCTGGAGGGTCTGCGGCGGCAGGCTGCAGACCAGGCAGCTGGTAATCAGTCCGGGTCACATCTGATCTACTGGGAGAGTGGTCTCCTATACAGTGAGCCTAAGGTTGCTGAGCCTGGGTCAGCCCGTGTGCTGGTGGTCCCCCAGCGCTTCAGGACCTTCCTACTGGGTCTGGCTCATGACGTGCCTTTGGCAGGACATTTGGGGCAGGACAAGACCTTTGACAGGCTTATCACCCACTTCTTTTGGCCCCAAATGCGAAGGCAGTCAGATGCACACTGTAGGTCTTGCCAAACTTGCCAGGCAAGTGGTAAGAGTGGGAGGAAGGTCAAAGCTCCTCTCCAACCTTTTCCTGTTGTTGGAACACTTTTTGAAAGGGTAGGGATGGATATTGTGGGGCCACTGGGCAACAGGTACATCCTGGTCTTGGTGGACCATGCCACCCGGTACCCGGAGGCAATCCCTCTCAGGACAACAACGGCGCCAGTGGTGGGCCGGGCGTTAATGGGGATCTTTTCCCGTGTGGGATTCCCCAGAGAGGTGGTTTCTGATAGGGGGACCAATTTCATATCCAAGTATATGACATCCCTGTGGAAGGAGTGCGGTGTAACCTACAAGTTCACCACTCCTTACCACCCACAAGGAAACGGTCTGGTGGAGAGATTCAACCAGACCTTGAAAGGCATGATCAAGGGTCTAACAGAACCCATGAGGCGTAAGTGGGACGTCCTCTTGCCATGCCTACTCTTTGCATACAGGGAGGTGCCTCAGAAGTCTCTTGGGTACAGCCCCTTTGAGCTCCTGTATGGCCACCCTGTCAGAGGACCTCTGAGTTTGGTAAAGAAGGCTGGGAGGCAGCTCCCAGGAAAACTCCCCAGGATGTATTTAGCTACATGCTGGCCTTTAGAAACCAAACTGCCCGCTTCAGGAAACTCGCTCAGGCGAACCTAGAAGCAAGCCAGGAAGAAATGAAGAGATGGTATGACCAGAATGCCACTCTGGTCGAATTTCAACCGGGGCAAAAGTGTGGGTCATGGCCCCAGTGGCACCTTGTGCCTTGCAGGACAAGTGGACTGGGCCATATGAGGTGGTGGAGCGCAAAAGTGACGTCACCTACCTGGTGAATTTGCAGACTCCAAGGAACCCCTTGAGGGTCCTTCACGTGAACCGCCTCAAGCCCCACTTCGAGAGGTCCGAAGTGAGTATGCTCTTGGCGACAGATGATGGGGTGGAAGAGGAGAGTGAGCCTCTCCCTGACCTCCTGTCTACCAAGGAGCATGATGGGTCAGTAGAAGGTGTGATTCTCTCCCCTACTCTGACTCCGGAGCAGCAGGGGGACTGTCGCCAGTTGTTGGGACAGTTCGCCCCACTGTTCTCTCTGACCCCCGGTGTTACTCACTGGTGTACCCATGATGTGGACACTGGTGACAGCCCTCCTGTGAAGCACAAGATTTACAGGTTGACTGACCGGGTCAGAGCCAGCATCAAGGAGGAGGTCTCTAAGATGTTGGCGTTAGGGGTGATTGAGCCCTCCCACAGTCCTTGGGCCAGCCCAGTGGTCTTGGTCCCAAAGGCTGCAGCGCCCGGTGCCACTCCAGAACTCCGGTTTTGTGTGGACTACCGTGGGCTCAATGCCATCACCAGGACTGACGCGCACCCCATCCCCAGAGCTGATGAGCTCATTGATCGGTTGGGAGCTGCCCGGTTCCTCAGCACGTTTGATTTGACGTCTGGGTACTGGCAGATTGCCTTAACCGATGGGGCCAAGGAGAGATCAGCATTCTCAACCCCAGAAGGTCATTACCAATTCCGGGTGATGCCCT